>LPNX010954878.1:205606-414736 GCA_001517045.1 Pseudotsuga menziesii
TCAAGAGCATTTGAGGGACTTATGTTTCTCAAATATGCTGCACATTTTACTACATCACCCCAAAACATTAGTTTTACATTCTTGAAAAACATCATAAAGCGAACCATATTCATTATGGTTCTATTCATTCTTTCTGCTACACCGTTTTGTTGAGGATTGTAGGGAACGGTAGTCTGATGTGCAATTCCATGTTGGCGAAGATAATTTTCAAAAGCATTTGAAGTGTATTCTTTCCCATTATCAGTACGAAGTGTACCAATTTTTGATTGTGCTTGTTTTTCAATCAATGCATGAAAGTCTTTGAATGTTTGAAATGCTTCTAATTTTGTCTTTAAATAGTAAATCCAGCACATTCGTGAGTAGTCATCAACAAATGTCATAAAATACTTATTCCCATTTGCTGAAGGAGTTGGCATTGGGCCACACAAATCAGAATGCACTAACTCTAATTTCCTACTTGCTCTGAAATTAGATTCATGGAATGGCAGCTTACTATGTTTCCCTAATATACATGCATCACATTTATTCTTCTCTTTAGGAATGGTGGGCAAACCAAATACACCATTCTTTCTCAACAAACGAAGACTGTTATAATTTAGATGACCAAATATTGCATGCCACAATGAGCTAGATAACATATTACCTTCTCCATGCTGAGAGAGGTAGGCATAGTTCTGAAATCTTGCAGATGAACCCTTGAGCTTCAACAGCTTTCCATCTTCGTATCCAGTCATGATGACTTGGTTGTCAGAGGACTTTCTTATTTCAACGATTCCATCAAACATGTGGATGGAATGGCATTGCTGTCGAATCTCCACCATGGACAGCAGGCTTCTCTGCAACTCTGGAAGATAGAGAACGTTCTTCAACAAGAAATCAGGGAATCCAGGCATCTTCAGTCAAATGGTGCCCATTCCCTTTGGTTTAATACTTGACTTATCTGCAAACTAAACTATGCCATCTATTGTTTCATTCAGTTCTCCAAAACAGTCTTTTCTAAATGTCATGTGTGATGTTGCACCAGTATCAAGCAGCCAACAATCTTTGTAAGATGAAAGATAAGTCATTTCATTAAATCCAAGATTACAATGTGCAACAATACAAGAATCAGAAGATTTACTAGCATTTTGGTCATCATTCTTCTGGTTATGTTTGTCTTTGATGGAGTCCCACGAAGCCCAACACTGATCTGATGTGTGCCCAGTCTTTCCGCAACGCTTGCACTGCAAATCTAATCTTTTGTTTCTGCCCCCTCTGCCTCTGAAGTTTCTCCTTCCTCGTCCTCTCTTGCTGCTTTCTCCTTTGGAATGATCTTTGCCCGAGAGAGTGGCACCAACTATTAATGCCAAAGATTGCATCTTTACAACTGTTAGTGTAATTTACAATACTGAACTTGATATGACAAAGAGAAATAGAAAAAATAATAACCTTGCAGGTCTACAGTCTCTGCCAAGGTGATTTACAATCTCAACTTCAGGTTTTAAAGTGATACAATGACAGTATCGCAGCTTCAATTCCCAGCAATTCAGGGAGAAGAAATTCAGTACCAATTCGCAGCCTTCAGGGTCTTTATGCAATTGGTAATGGTGTGAATATTCAGCCAATAGTCTTCATAGTACAACAGCTTATCCAACGAGACTTTATAAATATTTCTCAAGCAAACAAACAAAAAAAACTCTACACAGGTTTGTTTGTTAAACTCCAGAAAACTATAACTTCGATTATCTAGATTTATTTTACCTGCGCATTGGCTTTCAATCTTTCACCAATTCACAAGAGCAGTATCCTCACATAGCATGTGCTCTTCTAGTCGCATCTTCAGAGAAAGTAACATCATACACAGCAGCATATATCTTCCACTGAAGTCTTCTATATATCATGTATATATTAGTCGCGGTCCCTTTTACTCAATATAAATTAAAAATACTTGCCGACTGCTCCTTTTACATCCACGCACAGGAATTAGGGTTTGTGTATTTCAACAAACAAAAACGTTTTACCTCCCCTTAGCTGAATACAGTCACCAACGCCGTAGCAGTCTGCATACAATATTCTTCAACATACTAATTCAGGTGATAATCATTATATCTCCAACGCAGTATTCAACACATAATATCTCCAGCAAGCATTATATCTCTAGCAAGCATTATTCAACAAGCATTATATCTCCAACACAGGCTCTTCAACGCAATAAATCAACGCATATATCAGTGTGATATATCAGTCTTTGACATATATCACTCAGCCTTCACAAGGAATTCGCAGGTCGCAGCATAGGTCACAGCTTCACAAGGAATTCATAGCATGTCACGTGGGCGTGGACAGTCTTCAGAAATAGCAGCATCAACTTAATCAAACCATCGATACACTCCGCATTCTCAAAATGAGTCGCCCAAGATCAGGTTTTATCAGAGGAATTAGTCACAGAGATCGATGCAGAACTAGGAAATCAAAATTAGGTTACGGTATTAAACCAGAAACAAAAGGCTTTTTTTTTCATCCGTGAGCCTCAGTGCTAATTAATTTGTGGATCGATGACAGTACTGGTTGGGTATTTGTACGCAAGCGTGAATGATTTTTGAATTTCGAACAGCTATAGAGATTGCTATGAGATATAGATGTACCCAATTGCCATCTGAGCACAATGTTTTTATTGAGGGTTAACTGTTCATAGAATGCTTATTTAATCACAAATTAGGGTTCCGGCCATTGCTTACTTAACACTTGAGGCAAGATCGTGGGCACCAGGCTTTGTACGTTGGGAGCCAAATTAATCATCTAGAAAGATTTGTTCAGCTGGTTCTAGCAGAGAGATTTAGGAAATCAAATTCGGTTCCTTTTCGAGCTTGCACTTGCTGCTCGTCTGAGCATTAAAAAGTTCCACGATAAACACAATGGAGGAAGTCGTGAGATCAAACTATGAGTTATTGAGAGAATTAGGGTTAGGTATAGCTAATTCAAACTTTTTAGCAGAGAATAAACGCAGGAAAATGGAGGAGTAATGCATACAATGCATGCGACTGGCAGACTAATGGAGCAGGCAGTCTGGCAATGGACTGGCAAGCAGAATGCCAGGACTAAAATGCAGCAGGCAGGAGTTATGGCAGGAAAATAGCCAAGCTCTGATACCACTGATAGGTATAACTCCCGATTGATTGTTATTCCAATGCCAATGCATATATTTATACATTTCAGGCGGTGGTTGAGATTCCGACCGGCCTATCCATATTCCTACATAACTGTTCAGCTTCCTATTCTTTATTTATTTATTTACAATATTATAATCCCTAACGGATTATATTCTAACACATGGACACTTGGCTAGATTCCCCTTACATTTATGACAGCTATGACACCAATGATGGAGATTCTATGACAGTTATGACCCAACTCAGATCTGAAGGCTGACATACTGACATTTCAGGCCTGAATAGAGCATCTTGGAGGTCGAAATTGGGAGTTGGAGAAGGCCAAGAGGCTCCTACTCAAATTTGGGAGAAGAGGGAAGGTGAACAGAGAGGCCACATGGCATAGCATGAGCAGCCACACCATTTCGACTTGGATTTGGTTTATGGATGGATTTGGAACCTTATAAGGCTAATAATTTTTATAAAATACAGGTATCATCCATGAGAAGAAGCTTTTTCTCATTTGTGAAATTGTCATTTGTGAATTGTGAGAGCTAGTGGATGACTAGTTTTCTTGCTTAAGCCAATTTCGAGGGTGAAAGATTCCCATCCTAGTTGGTGTTTGGAAAGGCCACTCAGGTATTTCATGGAGCTTTAATGGATTCTTATTTGTAGGTGTAATCTACAGGAAAGAATGTGGATTCTTCTATTGCAGCACTCTCTCTCAACTATTTCCAGTTTTCACACCATATTCATGCCAATGGAGGGATTGTGCTTTGGGTGAGCTATTGATCTCTTTGGGGAATATATAATGCTCATTATCTTATTTTCAGATGTATATGCTCTGTATTTCATGTTTATAAGACTCTCAGGTCGAAATACCCAAAAGAATTCATGTAACAATGTCGAACAATGAAGAAATAGTGTCATTTCCCCACTATCTTGTTGTGAACCATTCTAATGCTGATGATTTCGAATTGGGAGAGCATTTAATTATCAATTTCTTATTGAAATCAGTTAAATATTCACTTTTATTCATTCTCAGAAAGTTTCAAGTCTAAATTCCCAAGATTTGTATGTCAAAATGACTTTTAATGAGCAAACAATGACCATTTCCACTCCATTTTAATATATGCCATGGTAATGCTTATTATTTCGAATGGAGGAATGTATCTCTGATAAATGTATAATGTATGGACTTTAATTAATGTGTATTTCAAGTCTAATTTTCATTACTTAAGCATTGGAATCCATTTTACTCATTTTTATTGCATTGGGAGAAGATTTGGTGCATTTTCCCCAAGGGTCGAAATTGTGACTTGGGAGTTGTTTTGGGAAAGAGTCATAAAAGCCTGTATAAACTGAAAAATTATGCATATAATACTTTTAAAAGTTACCTTACACATACCCATCATCTATTCATAAATTCAAGTGACTTTGGGATCATTTGTGAAGCCATTTCCGGCAATTACCCAGGGGGAATTGGAGCCCCAATTTGCTAGTAAAGACTCTTACTTTGAACAGAACATTAAACAAGTTTGAAGAAGTAATTGGGACGTAAAAAAACATACATGAGCATTATATTTAATTTATATTATCATTCATTTACCTTCAGAGAAAATTTGGAAGAATTTGGGTCAATTTGGAGGTCTAGACATCAAAACTAGTCAAGAGCCAAAATTGTGAAAAAATTGGAAAATTGGACATTTTAATAAAGTTCCAAAAAGGGAACATTACAATGGTATCATAGCATGGTCTTGGAACCTATTGAATTTATGGATGGTATATATGAATTGAAGAAATTCATTAATCCATGTGGTGATAATATGTCTAGGCAAGTTAAGCAAGCATTCAAATTGGCACATAAAACTATTCATTGTGAAGACCTTAATGATTGGTTGAATGAATTTATAAAAAATAATTCAAATAAGAACTCATTAAGGAATAATAATCAATTCACAAGTAGGGAGGAGACCAAGGAGCTACAAATTTTTGTGGGTGGTGAAGAAGAAAAGGCATTACATGAAGAGGATCAAAATTCACTCCCAAATGACTTTGAAAAAGATGAGGAACATCACATGAGAAGGAATAAGAGTACCTTGAAACTATTGAATATCATTCTGAAACAAATTCTACTATGGACATGGACCAAAGAGCATCTATTGATGGATGCTTGAACTATGAAGGAGTACCTACTGATGGGTGCTCACACCTCTATGTTGGTGACATAGAGATCAATTTTGAAAGTGTTGCTGCAAGCCAAAATTCCATTAAACATGAAAATGAAGACCTTGTAGCAGTTGAAGAAGAAACAAGATCAACTTCCCCATCACCACTTGAGCTTCATGAAGTCGGTCCAAGCAAGAAGGAAGAATATGAAGAGGTTCATTTACAAGAGCCTCATTTTCTTGAAGGGTCCTTAAAGATGAATGAAAAGAATATCCAAGAGGCCTTTAGCATACTCCATGACACTCAAGCATTGGTATCAAACTCTTGTTGGAGAGCTACTTCCTTGGAGGAGCCATCCTTCCTTGAAGATATGGAGAAGATCCAAAGAACAATGTACAACATCAAAGGTAATTTCATGTCTTTTATTTTTGATAGAAAAAATGTCATTGAGCTTAGTGAATGGTTACATGAATCCTACTTGAATAATAATGAAGTTATTCATAAGCTCACAATTCAAAATGACCAACTTCTTGAAAAGTTGCAAGACACTTGTTTTTCCTCCTATGTTTCAGATTGTCAAATGGTAGATTGTTTGGAGGATTCTCATGACATGGTGGATCATGAGAAATTTGGAAATTTTAATGTACTTGATGTATTTGAAGATGTACTTGAAGATATCCAAACACTTGATGTGGTGGAAGAGGAACTTGAAGTGTCTCTTGATGAAGGGTATGCAATTTTTAAAGAAAAACATGATTCCTCTACGTTGGAACCAATCTATGACAAAGGTTTCACACTCTTGAAGGAGATTCATAATCCTACCCCTATGAATCCTTCACATTATGACAATTTTTCACTTACTGATCATTTGGGTGAGTTGGTTCTTTCTCCTACATCCTACACTTCCAAATTTTGCAACATTCATCCTAATGAAGTATGGGTGAAAGGTTTCTTTTTGATTGTGCCACATGAAGAGCATGGAAATTCTATTTCTCCTTTTGATGATGGAATTATTAGAGAACCATATTATTTAAATTTTCAGCAGCATATTTTTTTACATTATGACTATACACATCTACATGGGTACACCTATGATGTTCACTTGAGTCACTTGGAGACTCATGATTTTCCTTGCTCCTTTCCTAGTCTATTTGAAGTTGGAGAAACTTCATCCCACACTTGGGTGAAGAGTTATATGATTGAAGAACATTATTATTGGAAGAAAAATCCTCTGATGTTACATGATGATATATATATTCATGGGTGTATTGATGAGACTTCTTTGAGACACTTGAAGTCTTCGTGTTTTATTTGCTCCTTATTTGCTTCATATTTTGGTGGAGGTTCTTCATTCACTTCTTAGATGAAAGAAAAAATGGCTGATTATTATTTTGATGCATATTAAATTATTTGGGAGCAGCATTATAGGACATGGGATCCTCACCTATGTCATTGGATCAGATTTGATTGGTCACTTGAAGCATGTATGCACTTGGCAAATGGTAGTCTACTCACTGGGGGGTATAAGCACTTTCATGATTTCTTGGTGAGGCACCTCCTTGATGTACATTCTTATTATGTTTTTATATACTTTGATTATATATATTATGCACTCAAGATTTTTGGAAGAATGCATACAAGAAAATGGGATCCAGGAATTCTATTTCCAAATGGTATGGGTTGGAGAGCACTCTTAATTATTGGAGTGCAATGCAAGCAATGGGACCTTGGTATAGTTTTTAGTCCCATTGATTTCAAATTATTTGGGAAACAAGCAGTATGGTAGATTGATTCCCCACTTAATAAGGTGATGTTAATTAGAGTAGTGCAGCAGCAATAATGGGGTTTCCTCTCTGAAATATTCATGGAATCTCAAAGACTCAAGGTGGGCAGCTCAGTGGCAACTTCAAAGAATCATATAGAAAGCAGGTTCTTCAACAACCATGTTTGAAATTGCTTCGGGACAAGCAATATTTGGAAGGGAGGATTTTTAATGTCCCAAATTTTTCATTGGGTCACAATGGCCAAATCACATTTTACATATTCATGAAAGTTGTCTAAGGGATGCTAAAAGTCAAATAATTGCCAAGGAGGAAAATCACTAGTTTCCTAGGTTGGGGTGGAAGCTTTGAGATTTGGAATAAGGGGGATAATAAATGATATTTAGACATTAGAAGGGGATAAATATTTAATAATGTATCTTATTAAATAAATACAAGAGAAAATGGAAGTGGCAATGGAGCATGAAGACACATGGAGACTATGGGACCCACACTAGCTAGAATTCCTATGTTAAATGGTATCTTTCTCTTGCAAATTCGAATACATGGGAAGCATAATGTTTTTGTATGGATTATAAGGCTAATATACTTTTCCATATACTTCATAGGTCTAATTGGGGATGAATTGTAACTTACATAGAAGAGGAAGATCCAAATGGGAGTTTCATGGACACTTGGCTAGATTCCCCTTACATTTATGACAACTATGACACCAATGATGAAGATTCTATGACAGTTATGACCCAAATCATATCTTAAGGCTGAAATACTGAAATACTGACATGTCAGGCCTGAATAGAGCATCTTGGAGGTCTAAATTGGGAGTTGGAGAAGGCCAAGAGGCTCCTACTCAAATTTGGGAGAAGAGGGAAGGTGAAGAGAGGGGCCACATGGCATAGCATGAGCAGCCACACCATTTCGACTTGGATTTGGAAACTTAGAAGGATAATAATGTGTATACAATATAGGGATCATCCATGAAAAGAAGCTTTTTCTCATTTGTGAATTGTGAGAGCTAGTGGATGACTAGTTTTCTTGCTTAAGCCAATTTCGAGGGTGAAATATTCCCATCCTAGTTGGTGTTTGGAAAGGCCACTCAGGTATTTCATGGAGATTTAATGGAGTCTTATTTTTAGTTGTAAGATACATGAAATAATGTGTATTCTTCTATTTCAGAACTCTCTCTTAACTATTTCCAGTTTTCACACCATATTCATGCCAATGGAGGGATTGTGCTTTGGGTGAGCTATTGATATCTATGGGGAATATTATAATGCTAATTATATTATGTTCTGATGTATTTTATATTTATTTCATGTTTAGAAGACTCTCAGGTCTAAATACCCAAATGAATTCATGTAAAAATGTTGAACAATGAAGAAATAGTGTCATTTCCCCACTATCTTGTTGTGAACCATTGTAATGCTGATGATTTCGAATTGGGAGAGCCTTTAATTGTCCATTTTTTATTGAAATCAGTTCAATATTCTATATTCTTCATTATCATAAAGTTTCAAGTCGAAATTCCCAATATTTGTATGTCAAAATGACTTTTAATGAGCAAACAATAACCATTTCCACTCCATTTTGATATATGCCATGGTAATGCTTATTATTTCAAATGGAGGAATGTATATATGATAAATTTATGATGGATTGAATGTAATTAATGTTTATTTAAAGTCTCATGTTCAGTACTTAAGCATTGGAATCCATTTTACTCATTTTTATTGCATTGGGAGAAGATTTGGCGCAATTTCCCCAAGGGTCAAAATTGTGACTTGGGAGTTGTTTTGGGAAAGAGTCATAAAATCCTGTATAAACTGAACCATGATGCATATGAGACTTTTAAAAGGTACCTTACACATACCCAGCCTCTTTTCAGAAATTCAAGTGACTTTTGGATCATTTGTGAAGCCATTTCCGGCAATTACCTAGGGGGAATTGGAGCCCCAGTTTGCTAGTAAAGACTCTTACTGTGAACAGAACATTAAACAAGTTTGCAGAAGTAATTGGGAGGTCAAAAAACATACATTAGAATTATATTTAAGTTATATTATCATTCATTTACCTTCAGAGAAAATTTGGAAGCATTTGGGTCAATTTGGAGGTCTAGACATCAAAACTAGTCAAGAGCCAAAATTGTGAAAATTTTGGAAAATTGGGCATTTTAATAAAGTTCCAAAAAGGGGACATTACAAAACCCATAAAAATGAAATAAAACTAACCATTAAAAGCATTAAGTCAAACAAAAAGTATTGATTGCCAAAAATTCTCAAAACCAACTTAAAATGTAAAATCATCGTAAACCAATGCTCAAAAAAATAAGACAAATAACCTAAGAAAAAAATCTAGTTATAACATCTGGCTCCTGTTGCGGTATGAAAGCCTCCTTGTGAGGTTTCAAGAACCTGTAGATCAGTACCTTCTGTCAACTCAACCAAACCTGTCTACTACTCTGCAAAATTTCCATTGGGTTATGGAGTCCTTATTCAATCTCTGTCACACCGGTATATACAATGAAAGACAAGCCTCTTACCTTCATTGGTTGTAAAAGTGTTTGAGGAATCGTCCATTCACTGGATTAGACGATTCCTCACCTTCCAAAGTCTGCAATATGAAGGTATTGTTCAACAGTTTTGAAATTATGAAAGGGCCAAACCATAAATTGTCAAATTTACCATGCTTACCTTTTTGTTCCTTTTTTGCATCCCACCTTAAAACCATGTCTCCACAAGAAAAAGTATTCTCCTTAATCTTCCTGTCAAACCTTTCTTCGATTTCCTTTCTGTAAATTTGAGCCTTTTCTTCTACAACTTCATGTTCTTGTTGTAATTCAATAAGTGAAAAAAATCTCCTTTGAATATCATTAGGTTCCTCCAAACTATATTGAAATAATTTCATTATTGGAATACCTAACTCAACTGGAAATACAGAATCAGTGCCATTTACTAACTGAAAAGGAGAGGAACCAATTTCCTTCTTAGTAGTTATCCTATCTGCCCAAAGTGCATATTTTAACATTGAATCTCATGACCTCTTATTCTGACTTAACAGTTTTCTAATGCTCTGCATAATGTTTTTATTTGTTGATTATGCCAACCCATTTCCCTGAGGTTAATAAGGTACAGATTGCTTCAGAACAATTCCATTTTGTTCTTAGACTTGAAGGCTTTTGCACTATCAGTTAGCAATTTTTTAGGCCACCCAAATCTACTTAGAATATTCTCTTGAATAAAATTGATTATCACCTTATCAGTTGCATTCCTTGTGGGAATGGATTCTACCCATTTGGTGAAAAAATCTGTGGCTGTAAGTATCCATCTATGTTTTCTAGAAGAAGCAGGGTTTATTTCACCTATAAAGTCTACGCCCCACTGCTAAAAAGGAGATTAACTGCAATGGGCTTCAATGGTAAGACGCAATTTTTTGTTTACCAGCAAACTTTTGACATGGAACATAAGCTCTAACCTGTTGATATACATCAGAAAACAAAGAAGGCCAATAGTACCCAAACCTCAATATTTTATAAGTAGTAGCCTTCCCGTATTTATGCCCTCCACAAGCACCCTCATGTGATTCTGAAAGGACTTCTTCAATCTCTGGCTTGTCTAAACATTTGAGCAATACTCCTCCTGGATCCTTCCAAAGTAACTACTGATCTATTAAACAGTATTTAGTGGCCTTCAATTTTAGTGATCTAACTAATTTTTTGTCTAAATGTTTAGGACACTGTAAATACAATAAGAAATGAACAATGTCATCATACCAAACTGAGTCTGCATACCTGTCCATAATTTGCTCTTTGTCTTGCCCTGCTTGCAATTCTTCTGGTACTGATTGTTCTGCCATCAAATGAAGACCAAGAGCTTCACAATTTGAGTCCACCAACAATTTAGCTAAACCCTGTCCCTTCACAAGCTTAGTAGGCTTGATTTCCACATCATACTCCATAATCTTTGCAATCCACTTTCCCCTCTTTCCTTCAGAATCTAGCTGAGTTAAAATGTCTTTTATAGCAGCTTTAGGAACACAGGAAATGATCTTTGAATGTAAAATATAAATTCTGAAAAAATTCAATGCCTTTACCAGTGAATATGCTTGCTTTTCCAAGGTAATAAAACAGCTGCTATTGTGTCCTATGATGCAAAGGAAAAAGTCAGAAAATATTTTAAAAAATCAGGGCTCACCAACACTGGTGCTTTTGTAAGGACCTACTTTATCTTCTCAAATGAGGTCCTGGCCTCCGCTATCCATTTCACCTTTTGATATTTCCTTAACATAGTTGTTATATGCTTTATAGTTTGAACAAAATTTGGTATAAACCATCTCAGAAAATTAATCTTGTCAATAAAAGACTGAACATCCTTCTTACTTCTAGAAAAACTGATTTTTAAAATGGCTTTAACTCTCTCAGTATCTATCCTTATTCCATCTGCTAAAACCAAATGTCCAAGAAGCTTTCCCTCCTGAACAAAAAAATGTGACTTCTTTGGATTTAAAGACAATCCATATTTCCTGCACTTCAAAAAGGTTTGTTTGAGGTGTTTTAGATGTTCTTCATCAGATTGTGAAAACACTGTAATGTCATACAAATAGATCACAACAAATTTTTCTTTTTCCCCAAGAATGGTTATATCCATAGCTCTTTGAAATGTTGCACCAGCATTCATCAGACCAAATGGCATCTTGTCATACATGAAGGTACCCCAAGGGGTAGTGAAAGATGTCTTTTCCCTATCATTTGGATGCATAGCAATCTGATTATACCCTGAGAATCCATCCACCATTGACATACTCTGAGCACCCATTACTTTCTGCAAAACCTTCTCAATCTTAGGCAATGGGTAATTGTATTTTAGTGAAGCTCTATTTAAATTACGAAAATCCACACATAATCTTATCTGTCCATTCTTTTTCCTAACTGGAACTAGGTTAGCCACCCATGATGAGTATCTAAGTGGAACAATGATCTTTGCATCCAATATTTTTTTAACTTCCTTCTCTATGACTCGGAATAAAGCAGGATTTATTCTTCTTAATTTCTGTCTGAAAGGTTTTACATTAGGATTTAAAGGAACTTTATGCAGAATAATATTTGTGTCATAAGTTTTTAAGTCCTGATAAGACCAAGCAAACACATCAACATACTCCTTCAATAATTTAATGTACCTGCTTCTTTGCTCAAATGAAAGAGATTTTTAAATCTTCACCATTCTAGGCTGCTCTTCTGTGCCAATATTACATTCTACAACATTCTCTTCTGAAGATTGCATTGCTGGTTTCAATAGAGTATCATCTTTTGAAAACATTATTTCAAGAGGGACCAATCCTTTGGGAATAAAATTACCTTTAAATTCAATAATTTTATGTCCAACAATCTCATTTTCTGAATATTCATCAACCTCTTCAACTTCCTCATCCTCATCTTAATCAATCAACAAATTAGAAAAATCACCAGTCAATTCCAAAAATTTCTTTATTTCTATGTCATCTTCAAAAAACCTCCATTGTTTAATATTATCTGGTACTAAAGGTCTGTATCTGACTTCAATGGGATACTTTAACTTAGTTTGCTTCGGAATTCTGAAATGTGTGGTTGCTAAAGCAAGTGAATCAACTGTCTGATTGTGATCTCTGGGAATAAAGGAAATATTAAATGCAATAAAAAAGTTATCAATCATGTCCCAGACCTCATTCCTATATACTTTCAAGAAATCCTGCTTTACTTGATATTTGTCTCTTACCTGTTGGACAACTAATTCAGAGTTGCCATAAACAAAAATTTGTTGAATGCCCGGGTCTTTTGCAGCCTTTAAACCCAGTATCAATGACTCATACTTTGTTGTATTGTTTGTAGTTACAAACTCCAATTTATACATAAAACTTATCAACTCACCACCAGAGGAAACCAAAACAATACCTACTCCTGCTCCTTCTTTAGATAAAGAGCCATCAAAATACATTTGCCACAACTCATCCTTTTGTTCAATAGAACGTTTGACTATTTTTTTGTTCTCAACCTATAACATACCAATTGAATTGCCATCACTAAAATGTAACATGCAAGAGCCCAAATCCTTCTCTACATCATAAAGTGGATGATTTGTTGGGTTCTTTTCATCGGTGACAATGCAAGCATACTGTAATTCTATATACAATATCCTATTCTCTCCTCCAAAAATAGGAATTGTTGCATATGATAAATCCATTTGTAAAGCACCCCCCACCTTCTTGGCCCAAGATCTTGAAAGTAACATTCCCAATTTAGGAGTAATATCTACCACCACCACATCCATGATGACACTTTTCATAGGTAACTGAGTTAAATTAACTACCATATCCTTAATCACTCCCAAACATTTGACAGCTCTGGAATCAAATGCATATAAGTCTTGATAGGGATTTGTGATACTTAACCCCAAAGCCTCCACGACTGCTTTAGGAATCAAATTGTGAGAAGCACCAGAATCAAGTAAACAATTATGAATCATCTGATCATGAATAGTCAATGTTATATAGAAAGGTGGAGATGAGTTTGAATCGCTGTCAATTTTATCATCTAAAGCATAACCAATAAAGATTTTAGGATGGTCTTCCTGTAAATTCGTAGTATCTGAGGGTATTTGATTAGCAGTTGAACCTATCATATTGAGAACTGGATTTCTATAGTGTGGATTCTTCATTAAATCAGTAAAGGTGACTGGACTTTTGATTTTACACAATTCATTTTCAAAATTGAATGTCTGCACATTCCTGTTTATCTCTTCAATTTCTGCAGTCTTATCTGACTCACCCTGATCTGTTCTCTTATCATGTGCTTGACTAGATGACTGTTTAGGAGATGAAACTTTTTTCTTCTTTGGAATATGAGATACATGCTTTGGACCAGACCTTAAATTAATAGACCTTCTTGGTTCTTATTGACCTATCTCAGCTGAAACTTGAGGAGCCAAATCACTTTCTGTTTGGTAAACATTTGCATCAAAAAACTCAAAATTCAGATATTCATCTTTTGTTAAGAAACCTTCAGCTGATAATTCTCCAAAATAATTCATATCTTGATTTAAAGATTCATCCTGCACATCTTCACCCTCTTTAGTTTCATCTATCATATTATTCTGCAGAGGAGGGGGAACTCTTTGATCCTTATTTTCTCTTCTCTCCCTATGTATATCATTGTTTCTTCACTCTCTAGGGATAAATCTGGGTGCAAACTAGTGCCTAAATTGATTAGGATTATTAGGGTTTATTTCTCCTTCTTGTGCCGGCCTGTTTGAATTATTTTCCAGTTCCAATTTATTTAGTTTTGTTGTTAAGATTTTGACTAACTTAGCCATTTCATCAATTTTACTATTAGCTAACTGTGATGTGGAGGGTGTTGGAATCACTTCTTTCTTACCCTTTCTATCATATGTTTGTTGATCTGAATTCACTTTAAGTCTATTTGAAGCTAAGATATTGGATTCTACCTCTAATGTAGCTTCTTGCATGTTTAATAAAGTGGTTGGTCTTCTCTCTCTTTGATGTAAAGAGAATTCATGGTCAAAAGCATTAGCATAAGTAAGCTTTGTTGAATTTTCAGAGGGTTTGATTTCTGCCGGAATCCTACTATACATCTTGTTAAATCTTTTAGAAAATTCTGCTATGGTTTCATCCTTTTTCCTCCTTAAGGCTCCAAATTCAGTAATATAATAAGTGTGGTCCTTTGTGTCACCCCATTGTCTCATAAATACATCATGTAGATCCTCTATCAAGGTAATTGAATTCGCTGGTAGTTCCCTGAACCACTTCCTAACTTACCCATTCAGACTCTACACAAACATCCTCTTCCATACATCTTTTGCTTCAATGTTTTGGTTGTATGCATAACTAAGAAATGCATCCCATTGTTCTTCAGTTGTGGTCTCACCCTAACCATTGAATCTAGGTAAATACTTATGATAATCCCCTCCCGGTAGGGAATTCAATGCCTGAGGAAGGACTAATGGAGCATACCTAGCAGATACCATTCTATCCATCATATCTAAAGGTTGTCATCTTGCCATTTTGGAACTACTAGGGTTTGATGAAGGAAAAGGTTTATTTACTAGACTGGAACTTGGTTGAAAAGGGATTTTACTGGCTTTGAATTGAAACAAAGGGATCTTTCCAGGAGATTGAGTTTTTTCTTTTTTAAAGGACTGTGGATCAGTAAAAACTTGGAAGCTTCTAACTGGTAAAGTAGGTATTGACCATGACAGACTTTCTTTTTTCTCTTCTGAATGTGAAAAAGGTGATACTAGGTCAAAAAACTCAGAAGTACATAAAGAAGGAGAAGACTGTGATCTCTGAATTTTCCTAGCTCCCTTCAAAATATGTCCTGGATCAGAGACACCTTGATGCAAAGGTGAAGTAGGGTTTCTTTTTGTTCCAACCCTTTTGGTAGCCACTATGGACCATGTTTGGTGAAAACGTAGTCCAAATGATTTGTTGATTTTTCTCACCTCTCAAAATCAGTTGAATGATGAAAACCCACGGAAGATATACTTCAGTTTCGTCCCTGGAAGCAACGCCAAAGATGTTAGTGCTAGAAATTTATCCTAAACTATCACAAGAACAAGCTAACACAATCTCAGAAGAAATAAAATGAAATTGGTATTTTTAGGGTTTTGGTTTAAAACTTCATCAGCAAGGAGGTAAAACATAAACAAGCTAATAAAAAACTAAACCATGCACAAGTTAAATAAACTGGGATCAAACACATCTCAATAAGCCTTAAACATTACACATGAAATACTAATTCCACCCACAAGCTACAAGCATTACATGAATAAAACCTTTAAACAAGAAATGAAATTGTAGATTGAGCAATCAACCAAATCAGAAATGAAACATCATGATAGGTAAAAAGGCTTATCAGTTGTATATAATCAATAACAGTCATCAGCTTACATAAGAGTTAGAAGTGCTAGCTTGAGATATCAGAGCTTAAAAGCCTCTCCTTGAGTCAAAATTTGAACCTTACCACCAACTGATTTCCTACTTTTATCCTTCCTTCATAAAAAATAGTTACATAACAAACTAACTAACTTTTAGGTTAAGCCTCGAAACTACTACTAAGATAATTGTCTTTTCAAAATAAACTATTAGCTATTACAAAAATAAACCACATGACACCTGTCAGTAGTAATATTTATAGGTTTTTGGCCCCCTCCAGTAATGTAATCCCCTCTAAGGCATGTGACTACCTTCTAGTTCTCTGCTACTCTACTTCTAGATATTCAATCCTCTTCGACAATTTCTCATTCTGTTGGGTTAAGTCTTTAATTGTTTGGTTCAATTCCCCAAACTGACTTTGAGTCTGCTTATTTCTCCTTAAAGATTCTTTTGACACATAAATTAACTCCTGGTAATGTGTGTTTATGTCATCAAGATCCTCCCTTAACCTTATGTTAGTCATGACTAATCCCTCGTTTGTTTCATTGAGAAAACTAATTTCTTATTTGCACTATTTCACTATTTTCTACAGATTTTTTATTTCAAAATCTATGCAGAATCCCTCTTTTGTTGTAGAATTCTTGTTTGATAACCATGGAATGTTCATTTTTCTGAAAATCAGATCATCATCTTCTTCGTCTTTATTTGCTTCTTCTACAGGAACTTCTAGAGACCTATCTCTTTCAGTACTGAAAACTTCTGGCTGTTATGCAACCTTTTCTTTTCTGGTGATGACTCTAGAGTCACTGAATGTTCCTTCTTACTATGACCCTGCTTGGTATCCAGGCCTTCTTCTTCCAAGTCTTCTTGAGATGAAGAGTCTTCAATTACAGTAACCTTCTCTTTAGCTAACTTTGGATTTAAAATCTCTTTCTTGCTAAGTCTTAATCTATTTTTAGCTCTTGTTTTAGGTCTCCATCTTGTTTCTGCTCCTCGTAGCATTACAAATGATTTTCCTTGATACTTAATAGCTGAGAGCTGTACAATATCACCTTTGAATCTTGTTATAACTGACTCTTCTTTAGACTTTTCATTTGAACTCTGTAGATTATCAGCTTTTAGCTTATCTAGAACAGGAAACTCCATTATATATTCTTGTATACCTATGAAACTTTGATTATGTTCCAAAGAAATCCCACCTTCTTCCTGTTTTATAACAAATCTATGGCTCTCTTCTATATTCTCTGAAAACTTCTCTTGATTTTCATTGAGTGCTCCTCTGATCTCTTCATACACAGACTCTTCAAATTTCTAAAATGAACCTTCTTCTTGAATACTGTATTTTACCAATTCATCAACTATTTCTCTCTTTAACCTCTTTACAAGGAAATGTTGTTTGTTCATCTGCCTCTTTTTGGGTTGATTTTCTTGTTGAGTATGAATACTTGACCAAAACAAAAAGTGTTCCCAGGTTCTACCTTTTCCTGAAGGAATGTGTTAACAATCAACTTTATAAGTCCATGATGAAAGATAGATTGTTGAGTGTGGTCTTTATGCCCTTTTACTCTATCTGACATTTTTTGCAAGCCTTTCAAAAATAAAAAGGGTAAATTCATTTTGGACTCCTGATTTAAATGCTGGAGGAATCTGATATGAGATTTGAAGACTAAGGAAAATCTGCCCTAACAAGTGATGTAACTCTGTAGAATTCTGATGGCCTCTCTCCACTCAAGCTTGAATTTATGTAACTATACACCCTTGCCCTAGTCTAGGGTTTCGACCTCTGGAAATAAGAAATCTTTTGGATTGAAAGTGAAGGGTATTTTCTTGAACCAAAGTTCTCCATCACCTGCTATGCCTGTGGCTTCTTCAATTAACTTTCTGGTGATTTCAAATTTGAGGGTGTCAAATGAAACAATGTTCTTATCAAAACCCTAAGCAAATCTATATGATAATTCTAGGTTAAATTCATTGATTCTCTAGAAGAAATAAAACCAACCAGCCCTTTGAAAAATCATTGCACAATCAGGAAAACTTTCTTCCCAACTTGTATCCATGGGTTCAACTCTATTTGTTTTACCACTTTTTTCATTTTCTGCACTATAACCCTAGACTGGTTATACATTTGTTATGATGATAAACTGAACTCCTGAATATGCGCCATTATGTCTTCGATAGGTGTTTTAAAACCTCCAATACTTTGCTCTACATCTGCCACGATCTCCAACCGCTTCCTTCAATGACTTTACCAAACGAAAACCTGGCAGGTATGACCACAATCATTGTAGCTTCTCATAAACCTATTATAATGATCACTGGGCTCTAAACACATATCCTTCCATCCTTACAATTGTTAAACGTCTCCTATGGCCTTCGATTGAAAAACACCACCACTATTTTCCATAATTTCGCAGGCTCGAGATTCTTGTAGCGCTTTTGTTCTTTGACCTTCACTCCTGTGCTACAAGAATCTTCTTTTGCATATTTTTTAACCAAAGCTTAAAAACAAAGGTTAGGCATAAGCTTAAATTTTGAAATAAACTTTATTATAAGTTCTTGAAAGCTTAAATATATATATATTGACTAATAAGCCCAAAGAACAACCTTAAAACCCATAAAATGAAATAAAACTAACCATTAAAAGCATTAAATCAAACAAAAAGTATTGATTGCCAAAAATTCTCAAAACCAACTTAAAATGTAAAATCATGGTAAACCAATGCTCGAAAAAATAAGACAAACAACCTAAGAACAACATCTAGTTGTAACAGATTTCATCACTGACTTGATCTTAGTTTGCTCGTTTACCACATATATTTTCTTGTTCTCCAAAGTTTTACATTAGACAATTAACTAATAATGCATTATTCTATATTACCATTGGCAATTCATCTTGAACTCTTATTCTGGAGTTGGAAACGACATTTTTGAGATTGATGAAAATATCTTGAGATTGAAGAAATTATTTAATGCCAACAAGTTTCAATGTTATGTTATTTAATGTTGCCAATAGGTTTTAATATTAACCACAAAATGGAAAATCCATCTCATTACCTATGATTCGGTGAAAACAATTCAAATATTTTATTAATGTTGCAAAAAACATTTACTATGGTCTCATAACACATGTACAACCTGAGTGGGCCTAACGGTTAAGAGCATGTGTTTCCTCCAAGGATGTCACAGGTTCAAATCTAGAGCGGGGTAGGGTATGTACACGTATGTATACTTTAGCAGTTAAATCATTGCGCAGAGGGGGTTCTCATACACCAAATTGGTGTCTCGCTTGGCGGTGACCTTAAAAATATATTATTATTATTAAAAAGCTTTCATATTAGACATATACTTGTGAAAACATATATAATTTTTTTTCAAAGTTTGATTCACTTTCCATAAACTTCTTCAAACAGATACTATATTGGAGATAAAAATATATATTTCTTGATGGATTTTGATGCACTTTCCATGAAATTCTTACATCGCCTAACCGTTATCTACCACTTTCCAAGAAATTATTGCATTTCCTCACCGCTATGTACCACACCGCCTCTGACTTGCAGAGGTTATCACATTCTAGGTATCACTGATTTCAAACATCCTTTGTATTTTCCTCTTATACAGGAAATGGTGTAGGATAGCATATCCTATTATCCTCATATGCTAAAGCAATAGTGTTTACCATGTAACAATAGGTCAGTTGAAGTTCATTTACCATTGAATTGTGAAGGTTTATTTCACCATGAAAGTTTGTTTATGTTGATAATATGGTTTATTTGTAGAAGTTTATTTCTATTGATTATGAAGGTTTATTTTAACAACTACCATTGAATCTTGATTGTACATTATTGTTATCAACATTTAATTTGGAAATCTATATAATTATTTATGCATACTAAAACAACATGTTTGACTTCAACATTCTTTCTAAATGGTTATTTTCTTATATACCAGGGACTCGAGTTGTTACATAAAGCTTAAGGCTTATTTTTTATCCAAAAAGATGAAAAATAAAACACTTCACCCTCTTGTTGCACAACCTCTAAAAATGTTTTGAAACCCATGACCAAAGGTTGCAGGGGAAGATTCAAGATTTCCTCTTCCTCTTCTACATTCTCCTTATTCTCTTTAGGAGTTGTTTCTTCTTGCAACAAGTGGGAATGTCTAGGCATGTCTATGCCTTCTCTCGGCCTCTCCATTCTTTCGTAAACCTTGACCATAGCATGTATTAACTTCTTTGTAGCTTCTCTTAGCTCTAACATACAAATGAGTTACACTATTTGCAAAGTGAAACATAGAAAACACTTTTTCCTCTATTATTTGAATTATCTTGTTTACAGAAGTTCCAATTTCTATCAACGACGTACAAAACATATTAATTTCCATTATGACCTAAATATTAAAAGTTAACATTAATATATTTGTGAATTTTACAATTTGACAATTAAGAGACACCTCCAAGAACAATAATCCCTAACAATAATCCATGTGTTATATCTAACCTAGAAACTCATACGTAGATAATTAACTAAATAACTAGGTAACCTCAACAATTAACTAAATAAATTTAATAATTAGGCAACCTTGTGCTTATTTTTATTAACAAAATTCAAAAAACAAATCAGTAATATAAATACATCTTAACCATAAATACCTAGAAGTTAACCATAAATGCCTAGAAAGTAAAAAATAAAAATAAGAATAAAAGTAAGCATGCTAACATTGAATTTACTCCAAATGTTTTATCCATTTCTAAAAAGTTAAGATCAATACTAATTTACATATTAATAAGACTAAGTGAAAATAAAAACTAAATATTTACCATAGTTTTTTTCCACAGACAAAAAATAAAAATAAAAAAATAAAAAATAAAAAATCATAACTTTATATACAAGATACAAAATTACATTTTGCAGATGAACCACTATCAAAATGATAAGTGTCCATTTGATCAATACAATCAGCACAAAAATCCGTATTACAAAATATCAAAAATGATTCCTCATCACAAGTACAATATCCATATACTACAAATATCCATCAATACTATCAACAACCAGGTCAGCTGCTGTCCACAAATATACTGCACAAAACTGCATTATCATCAATGTCTACATAATCATCCAAGTATGCATTGCATGTATACATATGAGAAAAAAAATGCAATGTCTTCCATACAATAATCATCTCCAATCATTGCTGAAATCAGGAAAAAAGTATCCATAACATCCGCTTAGCATATCATAGCATCATATGACTAAGTCCTTCAAAAACTGCCATTGAACAATTCAGAATAATTAACAAAAAACATTAAGACCAGATCAAAAGTCTCTAAAAAAAGAACAGTAACCAAAACAAAACAGACCAACTCAAAAAATTTGATAGGTGTCAAATCTCTCAGACCCAAAATACTCAGAGATATGCCATTGTCCATTCTGAACTTTCCCACCAACATTGGCTAACTTATCAGCAAAAGCATTTCTTTCTTTGTAGATGTGTTTAAAATCTGTCCGCACAAAAATGTCAGATAGTCTAATGACTTCTTGAAGTATCTGAGCAAGTTGCAGGTTGTGAATTCTGAATTTACCTATAACCCAGTTAATGACTAGCAAAGAGTCTCCTAACACCTGGATTTTTGATAGTTGCTTGTCCAAAGCCAATGTTAGAAGTAATTTTAGAGCACATAGCTCAGCAAGATTGTTAGTACCTATCCCCAAACCAGCTTTAAAAGTGAATAAGTGATCATCCTTGATGAAAAGAATACCCCCAACACTTGGTAGAATTTCATCATTAAGCTAGCATTATATTAGGATCTTTACTGAGAGAATAACAAGCACATCAATCAAACACAAGAGACAATGAACACAGTGTTTATCCTCAGGGAAACCATAAATGGTGAAAACCCTGCAACTTCCTCAGAGATAGAATCAGCACCAAAAGTAGAACCCAAAACAGTAAGTGATCTTCCGACAGCAGTAACCTTCTTCTTGTCTAGCCCCAGTGTCTTCTCCTTCCTCAACTTTGTGCTACACTTGAGTGTGTATGAGTTGTGTGATAAATAGAGATTCCAACTCTCTATTTATACTAATCCCGACATGACAAAAACCCTACTAGGGCCGACCTCACTAGGAGAGTCTAATAACCCTAGTGCCCCGAAACTGCAGGGACTTTAACCCTTAGACAATAGGAGGGTTACCCACAATGACTTGACATGACTTGTTTACATGATAGACCTTCCCGATAGGAACATCGGGGCATGAAATAACTCAAGTACATCCTGGAATAAACATTGGGTTACAATATATAAGAAATACAAGTGAAATACATTCCGAAGTTACATATACATCAACACTCCCTCTTAACTAGGAAGGTATTCTTTCGACACAATTTTCAGTACAAGTCTTCTTCTCTGTATCTTCTGGATCATCCTCGAGTCCTTGTCATCTTCAAGTCTTCTTCATCTTCAAGTCATCTTCATCTTCATCTTCAATCCATCTTCATCTTCAAGTCATCTTCATCATCGGATCTGGATCATCACTAGACATCATCATCGGATCTAGATCATCACTTGATCTGTATCATCACTGGACATCATCACTGGATCTGGATCATCACTCGATCTGGATGATCACTCAATCTGGATCATCACTGGGTCATCATCATAGGTGCTATCTCTTGATTCTTCTTGTCATAGGAACCTCTACAGAGCCAGTCCCTTTTCATACTGGATGTATCATCACAGAGCTAGTCCTTTTTCATACTAGATGTGGCATCACAGAGCTGGTCCTTTTTCATACTAGATGAGGCATCATAGAGCTGGTCCTTTTTCATACCAGATGTGGCAGCTACTCAGAGCTAGTCCTTTTTCATACTAGATGAGTCTTCATAGAGCTAGTCCTTTTTCATACTAGATGAGGCATCAAAGAGCTGGTCCTTTTTCATACCAGATGAGGCATCACAGAGCTGGTCCTTTTTCATACCAGAGGTGGCAGCTACTCAGAGCTAGTCCTTTTTCATACTAGATGAGTCTTCACAGAGCTAGTCCTTTTTCATTCTAGATGAGGCTTCACAGAACTAGTCCTTTTTCATACCAGATGAGGCATCATAGAGTTGGTCCGTTTTCATACCAGATGTGGCAGCTACTCAGAGCTAGTCCTTTTTCATACTAGATGAGTCTTCACAGAGCCAGCCCTTTTTCATGTTGGATGTGCCATCTACACAAAGCTAGTCCTTTTTCATACTAGATGTGTCTTCACAAAGCCATCCCTTTTTCATGCTAGATGTGGCATCTACATAGAGCTAGTCCTTTTTCATACTAGATGTGTCTTCACAAAGCCAGCCCGTTTTCATGCTAGATGTGGCATCTACATAGAGCTAGTCATTTTTCATACTAGATGTGTCTTCATAGAGCCAACCCTTTTTCATGCTGGATGTGGCATTCACACATATACCTGACAATGGAAGGAACCAATCCTCTCACCATGTCACAGCTCTTACATCCGACCATGTAAGGAACCAATCCTCTCACCATGTAGGAAGGGCACAACACTTATATCTGACCATGGAAGGAACCAATCCTCTCACCATGTCAGAAAGGCTCAGCACAGACACATCACTTCCTCTTGGGAGGAATCTCGATCTAGAGAACACCAAGCTTCTCCCTGAAGTACTCAAACTTCACCCTAGCCAATGGCTTAGTCAACACATCAACTATCTATTCATCCGTCACAACATATTGGAGCTTCACTGCTCCTCTCTGCACCATATCCCTGATATAGTTGATAATTGATCTCGATATGCTTCTACTTGTCATGGAATACTGGATTCTCTAACAACTTTACGCGACTCTGGTTGTCACAGTATATACAAGTAGCATCTAACTGGAGATCAAATAAATCAGACAGTAGCTTCCTCAACCATACTGCCTCACAACTAGCTGAACAGGCTGCAACATACTCTGCTTCAGCTGTACTTAGTGCCACACAGGATTGCTTCCTGCTAAACCATGAGATCACACCTAATCCCATACTGAAGAACCACCCTAAAGTGCTCTTCCTATCGATGGCACTGCCTGCCCAATCTGACTCAACATAACCCTCCAGGTTAATCTTCTGATCAGCCTTATACTTGAGCCCATAATCAACCGTACCCTTCAAGCACCTCAGAATATGCTTTGCAGCATTCAAGTGAACATGTCTCAGATCTGTCAAGTATTGGCTCAAGGTGTTCACAGCAAAGCAGATATCTGGTCTCGTGTTCGTCAGGTACATCAAGGACCCAATCATCTGACTATACATCATGGCATCAACTTTCTCTGATGAATCATCACTCAATAGTTTCAAGTTTGATGCCATAGGTGTGGTTAATGTCTTTTAGTCCATCATCCCAAATCTCTTCAGGATCTCTACCACATACTTCCCTTGTCCAAGGAAGATTCCATCTGTAGTCTGCGACACCTCCATACCTAGGAAATAATGCATCATTCCCAAGTCCTTCATCTCGAACTCAACAGCAAGCTTTCTCTTCGTATCGGCAATCAACCCATCCATACCTGTCACAAACAGATCATCTACATATAGTAGAAGCATCACCAGGTTGCCATCTTCCACCTTGTAGTAAAGGTTGGAATCTACTTTACTCTTGGTAAATCCCAAAGTGGATAGAAAGTTGTCAATTCTATTGTACCATGTCCTGGGTGCCTGTTTCAAACAGTACAGGGCTTTCTTCAATCTACACACATGAGACTCCTTGTCATGTGTCTCAAAACCAAGTGGCTGCTCCACATACACTTCCTCTTCTACTACACCATTCAAGAAGGTAGTCTTGGCATCCATTTGGTGTATCTTCCATTTCATCACTGCAGCCAAAGCAAGTACTGATCTGATGGAAGTGTATCTGGCTACAGGTGCAAAGGTTTCTTCATAGTCTATTCCTTCTTTCTGAGAGAAACCCCGAGCCACAAATCTTGCCTTATACTTTTCAATGCTACCGTTTGCAGCATGCTTGATCTTGTAGATCCACTTGGAAGTTACAACTGACTTCCCTTCTAGTCTTGGGACAACATCCCAAACATCATTCTTCATGATCAATTGATACTCTTCGATCATCGCATCCTTCCATTCTTTACGTTCTGTCGCTTCTTCATACTCGGAAGGTTCTTTATCAATAAAGTCACATAGTAAAGCTACATAACTAGAATAGGATCTGGTTCTCTTTCTTTCTCTAAGATTCTCTTCTAGAACCCCATATCTTTCCGCACCTTGGATAATCTCTCATACCCAAGCAGGTTTCTTCTTGTGAGGATTCTTCTCCTATGGTGGATCTACAGGTCTTTGTGGTTCTTCAAATTCTCGTTCTTCTTCTTGAGTTTCTTCGTTCATGATTGTATCATGAATTCTGGGAGCTTCTGCTTCTTTAGGTTCTTCAACAGGTTTCTTTCTGGATATGATGTAGGCTGAATCTTCATCAAATGTTACATCCCTGTTGATGTCAATCTTCTTGAACCCTGGGAAGTATATTATGTAAGCCTTCGAGCTTTCAGAGTATCCCACAAATATACCCTTCTTTCCTGAAGGATCTAATTTTTTTCTCTTCTCTTTTGGAATGTGTATGTACACAGGATAGCCGAATATTCTAAGATGGTTGACTTCTGGTTTCTTGCTGGAGAAGACTTCTTCAGGAGTCTTTTTCTCGAGTACTCTGTGTGGAGTACGGTTCTGTACATACACTATTGTTCTAGCTGCTTCTGCCCAAGGATGCATAGGAATATCTTGATCATGAAGCATAGCTCTTGCAGCTTCCATGATAGTTCTATTCTTCCTCTCTGCAATCCCATTCTGTTGTGGATTATAAGGAGTAGACAACTCCCTCTTAATCCCTGAGTCTTTACATAGTTCCTTGAACTCATTTGAAGTGAATTCTCCACCATTGTCTGATCGAAAAGTCTTGATCTTCTTTTCAGTATGGTTCTCGATCAAGGCTTTGAATTCCTTGAACTTGTTGAACACTTCATCTTTATTCTTCATGAAGTAAATCCATGTCTTCCTAGAAAAGTCATCAATAAAAGAGACATAGTACACATACCCACTTAGTGAGCTTGATGACATTGGTCCACATACAT
Organism: Pseudotsuga menziesii; assembly: GCA_001517045.1. NCBI lineage: Eukaryota > Viridiplantae > Streptophyta > Pinopsida > Pinales > Pinaceae > Pseudotsuga > Pseudotsuga menziesii. Next base: position 231,721 of record LPNX010954878.1, read on the forward strand.
CGGAGTGGATAATTTCCAAGATTCCTTTCGCACATCCTCGCAGACCCCTTCATGTTTTGCTTGAATTTCTGGAAGACCTTCAATAGCTTTGCTTGCAAGTGGTAGTGCTCTGTAATGCACATGTGCAAGCCTTCTATGCCAAAGTTCATTTGGTTCTACTGTGTCATGAACCAAAGCTTGATCTGGTTGGCCCTTCAACTTGTATAGACCTCCTTCTTGTTCTCCAATCACTATTGCATCATCAAAATTCTTTCCCTTTGGCCACATAAGAACTTGGCCATCTACAAAAGCAACCCTCATTCCTTTTGCATCCAATGCAGATATGGAGAGAAGGTTCTTCTTTAGTCCTGGAACAAATAATACATTCTTCATCTTCAAAGACTTTCCCGAGTCTAGTTTATAGGAGGATTCACCACTACCTTTTATTGGATATTGGTAGTCATCCCCAAGTTTCACCTTGTGAGGTGACTCATGTTCAGATAGCTTCACAAATGATTCTTTGAATCCCGTCATGTGCTTGGAAGCACCATTGTCTATGAGCCAATCATTGCTTCCATGTGAAACAATTCCCGTGAGAGCAGAGATCAGTACATATTATTCCTCACTTGAAGAATCATCACTTTCTTGTCTAATTCTCTTTGTGGAAGGTTCATCATCCTCTGCAGCATGGGCATGATGCCTTCTCTTGTTTCCCTTCTTCTTTAGGTTTCTTTTGTTAGGGCAGAATCTAGATATGTGACATTTCTCATCACATGTGTAACATCTAATAGTATTCATATCTTTTCTTGAGTGTGAGATCTTACCTTTGGAGTGATAATGGCTCCTTCTGTTTTTCTTGGAGTGAACTGTGAGAGCTTGATATTCACATCCCATATTCTCTTCTCAAGCTGCTATTCGAGCTTCTTCTTGAGAGCATTCTTCCCACAGTCTGTTGAACTTGACTAACTTCTTTCCGGGACAGATTCCTTGAATGAAAGAGTCCCATGATCTAGGGAGACCATTCAAGGTGGTCATCACAATCTCTGCATTTTCCACTTCTTCATCTACTGCTTCCAGCTGCTCATTGATCTGAGAAACCCTTGTAAAGTAAGACTGAATAGTCTCAGCATTCTGAATCTTCACATTCTTCAATTGGTTTCTCAGAGTCATCTTCATGTTTATGTTCTTCCCTTCAAACAATTTGGTCAGGGCATCAAACATAGCTTTAGGTGTCTTGAGGGAGGACACCTGTGGTATGAGATGATCCTTGATAGAATCAGCAATGATTCTCTTTGCCATAACCAACTTCTTCTTATGCAAGGCCTTAGCCTCATCTCCCTCTGGAACTGGAACCTCCTCATTAATATAGGAGTCCAACTCATTTTCTTCCAGGACCAGGGAGATCCTATACTTCCAGGCTCGGAAGTTATCAACTCCCTCAAGCTGTTCATCAATCTTGGTATGATGAGACATATTAAACTAAGAACCTCAAATGGAAATACAAAATATTTAGATCTTACCAGGTCAAGATGTTGGATCTAGATTTGGATCTGAAATCCCGCATTGCTGGTTCAGTAGCAAATTAGGGTTTTGCTTTTCTGAAGTTCTATCCACCCAAATGCCTTGAAATTTATCCCTAACTTCGATTTTGGGGAGGAGATCAATCCAAGCCTGGGCTCACTGAAAAATTCCTCTTCTGTGAAAAACCCTAATTTCTGGCAGTAGTGTTGGGTCCAAAACTGAAAAACCTCAAAATTGGATTCTGCTTCGACAGAAAGATGTGCCCTAAGGAGGAGATTTATTCCACCTTACTTTTGCTGAAAATATGTGGAGGAAGATCCACAAACTAGGAAGCCCTAGTTCCTGCAGCTGCACAGTGTCTTCTTCTCAGGTTAGCTCTGATACCATGTTAGAATTTCATCATTAAGCTAGCATTATATTAGGATCTTTACTAAGAGAATAACAAGCACGACAATCAAACACAAGCGACAATGAACATAGTGTTTATCCTCGGGGAAACCATAAATGGTGAAAACCCCGCAACTTCCTCAGAGATAGAATCAACACCAAAAGTAGAACCCAAAACAGTAAGTGATCTCCCGACACCAGTAACCTTCTTCTTGTCTAGCCCCAGTGTCTTCTCCTTCCTCAACTATGCGCTACACTTGAGTGTGTATGAGTTGTGTGATAAATAGAGAGTCCAGCTCTCTATTTATACTAATCCCGACATGACAAAAACCCTACTAGGGATGACCTCACTAGGAGATTCTAATAACCCTAGTGCCCCGGAACTGCGGGGACTTTAACCCTTAGACAATAGGAGGGTTACCCACAATGACTTGACATGACTTGTTTACATGATAGATCTTCTCGATAGGAACATCGGGGCATGATATAACTCAAGTACATCCTAGAATAAACATCGGGTTACAATATATAAGAAATACAAATGAAATACATTCCGAAGTTACATATACATCAACAACACCAAACAGATGTGGGTCACCAGAAGCCGAACCATCAAAAAAACCCCAGGGTTTAGATTTATCAATAATCTCTTCAGTAATGATTATAATCTTCAGCACTTCATTTTCCTGTGGATAATAATATAGTAAACCCAAACTGGATGAAGAAACCTGTGCAGGAGATGGAGTAAAATCATCAAAACAACTTTGATTCATATCCTTCCATATAAACCATGTTACAATAACAGGCAATAATCTGTTTTAGCTTGTCATTAAAACAACAGTTCTTCATACAAGAAAGAATTGAGTCACCAAACCATAAATTCTTAATTTTTACCTTAGAATCCATCTCCCTCCAAACATATTTAGTAAAAGGACATTCAACCCCTAAATGAAAGTTTGTTTCAGCATCCGCTTTGCAAAGGTAACACCGACCTGGACCATCCCATCCCCTGATGTTAAGTATATCCCATGTGAGAGCTTTTCCTGAAAATAAAAACCAACAAAAGATTTTTTACTTAAGGGGACACTTAAGTTTCCAAATCATCCTCCACCACCATGCAATTTCCATATCATGCTTCTCCAGAATCAAATGCAAGTATGCATCTTTAGGAGAATACTTACCAGATGTTGATTGGTTCCATACAAGCACATCAGCCTCATTTTTTAATCTGATATGACTATATTTTAGGATGGCTAGGTACCCAGTCCAACTAATAATATCCTGAGCCTCAACTAAACCAAGTGCTTCGGCATTAAGCCATCCTTGTTCCATCAAATGAGACACTGATGAATACCCAATGTCTTTCAGAAAATTAATCCCGCAGAATGTAAAATATCAGTCAAATGAGAGGGTAAACTTTGTTGCCACTTACAACCTACCCATGGATCCAAACCAATACGAACATCAGCTCCATTCCCTACCTTCCATACAAGAAAATCACCAATAAGATTAAAAGACCAGAGCACAGATTTCCAACATATATATATACCTTTTTTCTTCTTCTCCTTGACTCTTATCCAGTCCAACAATGAAAGAGGCCTAATATATCTCTGAATAACAATCTATACCCATAGACCTGAACCATGGATAATGTTCCAAACACTCTTAGCAGCAAGTGCTTTGGAAAGTAGAGCAGGTACTTTCAGCTCCCACCCACGCATGGATTTTGGATTTGCCAAGACCTTACAGGAAATCCAAGGCAATCCAGGCGATGATCCACAGCTACCAGACCATAAAAATTTAAAGCAAAGCTTTCTAATTTTCTTAATAATCCCCACTGGAATCCATAAGTGCATCCAGTAAACAGGAAAAGCTTCAAGGACAGACTTTATCAAAATGAGCTTACCACCCCTAGACAGCCATCTATAGCTCCAATTCTTAATGCATTTTTCAGCTTTTGCAATCAGCTAGTCCCAATCTTTCAGTAAATATCTGCAAGGTTTTAGAAAAAAACCAAGATATTTCATACCACTCTCAATTTTAAGAATAATGAATGAAAAAATGTTCTGTAAAGAGATCAACCCTGTATCATCCAGCCCAAAATAGTAGAAATATTATTTATCCTCATTAATCATCATCTCGGAAGATTTAGAAAAATCCATCAATATTTCATACAAAGTTGATAAAGACTGAGCAGATCCATCAGTGATCATTACAATGTCATCCACAAAAAGAACACGAGTCAATGAAATATTATTGCCAAAAGAGATTCCCCTGTAAGTACCACATTCTTTAGCAGCTAGAAGAGCCCTACCCAATCCTTCAACAATAATGGGAAAAAGAAAAGGGGCAAGAGTACAGCCTTGTCTAAGTCCACGACCAGACCTAAAGAAGCTAAAAGCCACACCATTAATCAAAACTAAAAAAGATACAGAGGTAAGACTGCTCATAACCCAGGCGATAAAGGATACATCAAACCCCATTTTGGATAATATAACCCGTAAAAAAACCCAATTGACTCTATCATAGGCTTTAGACATATCAATTTTCAGAACCACGGACTTTAAACCCTTACAATGGATAGAATGCATGCCTTCCTTAATAGCACCTACCGCATCATGGATTTGCCTACCAGGCAAGAAGCCAAACTGCTCATTCGAGATATACCTGCCCAGAACCTTCAAATTCTGGTAGATATAATCTTACCAATAATCTTATAACTAAAATTACATAAAGAAATAGGCTGAAATCCATCAAATGAACTAGGAGAATCAGATTTAGGTATCAAGGCAATGAAAGTTGAATTAAAAACATCAGGAATTTTTCCATTCTTCTTAGAATCCTCGATAACCCTTAACAAATCCATACCCATCACATCAAACAGAACCCTATAAACCTCTATAGGAATCCCGTCTGGACCCAGACTCTTGTCATTCTTACTCAAAGCAAGAACAATTTTTATCTCATCCAAAGTAACAGGGGTCATAAGATCATAATTTTCCTCAGCAGATATAGATGATGGAAAATTATCAGCAATTTTCATAAGTTCAGGAAGATGAAGATTCTTATCAGCCTAAAATAAAGTCTCAAAATGCTGAACTCCAGCCCTAGCAATAGCAGCAAACCCTTCCACCATGCTGCCCCCATCATCCCTAATCTTCCATATAGAGTTAATATTCTTTCTTTGATTAGCGAATTTGTGGAAAAAAGGAGTATTTTCATCCCAACAAAGCATCCAGATAGCCCTACTTTTCTGTCTGGCTTCATGTTCATGATCCAAGAGGATTTTTCTCTTTCGAGATTCCAACTCAATCAAAGATGCGTTATCCTCTTCAGAAGAGAAACCAAAACCTATCTTATGAGAGAAAACTGTGAGCATGATTTCAATTTCTGCTAAATCTTTGAACTCCACCTCCTTTTTCAAAACAGACCAAGAAATGGAAGCATCCTTAACACGCTTGAGGTTAGCAACAAAATGAGATGCAGGGGAAACATAAAGATTGTCAGAGTAGACCACCCATGATTCTTTTAATAATTTAACCAAATCATCATTAACAAGCCAATGAGCATTAAACTTGAAAGGACTTCTCAACTGAATCCCCCTATTCAAGATCTGTAGAAATACATGTTGATGATCAAAACCCCCACCACATCCCACCCACTGACGATAAAAGAAATCAAGATCTAATAGGTCAGCCGATAAAAGAAACCTATCCAATATTTTACAAATCCTCTCAACCCCTACTCTTCTATTAGTCCATGTAGGAAGCATAATAGTTGGTGCAATATCCACAAGGCCAAAGGTCTCCAAAGATTTTGTGAAAAAATCAGATAGAGAGTCCAATCTTGCTCTAGCACCCCAAATCTCAGATAAACCCAAGGAAAAATTCAAATCCCCTCCAAGGATTAAATTTTCACACTTAAGACAATCCAACTCCAGAAGATTTTTCCAGAACCCTTGTTTGTCAACATAAGGACCATAGATATTGGCAAAACATAAATCCAAATTGAGTTCAGTAGAAAAGAAAGATACACACAAACCCGAACCCACAGCCCAAGCATTCATTAAGTGAAAAAATCTGGATCTCCATCCTAAGAGAAGACATCCTAACTTGCCTCTAGCATCCATAGAAAGAAAAATTCCATACAATCATCATGGATTCCAGTTCACCCGCAAACAAAACCCCATCACCCATGGATTCTTGCAAAAATAATACATCAATATGTTGATCTTCAACTAACCTGCACACCGCTAGTTTTTTAGGTTTACTAGCCAACCCACGACAGTTTAGGGTCATTACAATCATAAGGTAACCTTAACAAGGGCTAACACTGCTCTAAGTGCCCCGGTTTCAATATTCTAATCAATATCCTTCAAAGGTAGACCATCAGAACAAAAACCAGAAATACCTCTGCCAAAGCCAACACCAAAAGTAAAAGGATAATCCCCTGCCAATTTATTACAAGACCTAAGAAAATAACCAGATCCACTATCAAATTTGTCCTTAATTGGAGAAATGAACCCCAGATTCCTCAAAAAAGAAACAGACTTGAAACCATCCTTTGACCTATCATCAGAAACCTTCGAATTCCAATTCAGATCCACACCATGAAAAGGGGATAACTTGAGGGTTTTAAGAGCCTGAATACATGAATTCAGGGGAAGAGCCTTCCCAACAGGACATAAATCCAAACCCTCATCCCCGGAGCTCATCAAATCAATTTTCACATCAAAACAAAGATCAACAAGAGGCAACCCAGGGTTTTTTACCCTCCAAACAGATTTAGGTTTATGAAAAGTCTCATCATGATGATTCCTAAAAAAGGATAGATGGCACTAAGAAACCAAATGACCATAACCATGACATCTATTACATTTGAAAGTCACTCCTACATAATCCATAGATTGACTAAATACAAACTCCCCATGCTTAATATCAATATCAGATGCAAGTCCATTCCGAATATCAATTAATACCGAAACCCTCCCCAAACAGAAAACCCTTGAGGCTTAAAAAGATAAATCAGCCTCCAAAAATGTCCCCAAGGTATTTTCGATTAATTTAAAGAATTCCAAAGACCAGAATTCAAAGGGTAAATTTGGTTACATCACCCAAATGGGCAATGCGTCATACCTCTCTGTTCGCGGATCGAAAAGAGGTGTCCAGCGTTTAAGCAACAAACTAGAACAATCCCGTTTCCAAACACCGGCCAAAATGCGAGCAACATCTTCTTCTTTATGGAACTTGAATGCTAGCCACCCCCGAGGAAGAACAAAAATATCAGGACAGGAGACGATATCCTTCCAGGAATCATGAACCCACTTCTTAACCCCGTTAGAACAGACTCTACACCCTCCAAATCTTCCCACCAACGTGAGTGCATTAGTAAGCACAATATTGTTCAAAGCAATGTCCTCTCCAACCACTAACAGAGGAAGATTCACTTTACAAACAGGTTTGTTCTTGCGCTTATGAACAACAGGAACAGTACCAGGTTCCAATCTCAAGGAAGGACTCTGTATATCGAAAACCCCCAATTTATCAGATAAAGGCGACGAATGCACATCTTCAATCCCAATGCCAGATTTACCAACAACCCCCACCTTTGATACCAGCCCGTTGCTCAGCAATGTAGATACATAACCCTCGGCAGAATCAAGACTCAAATCAAAACCCAACTTCTCCAAATCAGGAACATCACATACAAACCCTAGACCCAGACCCAAATCCACAAAGCTTAACGACGAAACCAGCTCATTCTCATTACAATAAAAAAAGGCATAGATACACCTCTGAATTTCTCCACCCGACCAGAAACAGGAGATACCGGCACATAACCACCAGATGGCAACACGGGTCCCTAAAAAGCAGGCACCGAGGAAACATGAGGCATAGAGACCGCACTATTCTGCTTCATCTGTCCCGAAACTGGATGAACCGAAGAATAACATAAACCTACAGAAGGTTGCAATAGTCCTGTATCAGTGCACACAGAAGACGATAGAACACCGCCATCACGCTGCTTCAAAAAACCAGCGACAAGATTTATGAGATTTGGCATAGGACAAACACCTACTGAATCCACCAAAGTCCCCAAAACATCACTCAAATGAAGCAAATCATCACATGTCACAGACTCACCCACGCTCAGCTTCGTCCAACTATGAAACGAAGGGTTTAGAACCGAAACAGAGTATAAACCAAAGGAAAGCACCATAGCTCCCGAATCATCATCCACAGACGGCGAAAATGAGGAATGACAAGGTTCCGAAGACTTTGATGCCAGCTCCCGAGAAAGAGTTAATACTCGTCGCCCTTTTGGTGGAGTTCGAGCCAGGGTTTTAATAGCACAATAAGACATACCCGTCAGTATCAGGGATAGTCCTACCGCTAGAAGGTACAAAACTTTATTAAGAAGTGCGTTTTGATTGATAAAAAATCAAAAACCCTCAAAACCCAATCTATCCTAAAGGTCAAGAACTTTCAACCATACCCATAAACAGAGTATTTACGATAGTTGTATACAAGTACCTATAAACCACAATTTTGGTTAGCCAAAAAGTTTTCAACTACGTCATTTTAGCATCTTGTCCAGTCCAACCATGTACATATTCTTCACTTGTTTATATTTTCATTTGAAATAGTTTGTGATCTACATCTTTATATGATTTTATTTAATAAAAATCAAATATAAAATTAATAATATACGGTATATTCATTTTTTATCAGAACACCTTCATATAAAGTTGGGTATGCACTTTGAAATTCTTTTAAAAAAATGACAAACTTGTAAACATTTACATAACTTGTAAACATTCCATATTAGATGTTTACAATGGACGTAATTTGTAAACCTTTCATGTTAGATGTTTATAATGGATGGATATTTTGTGGTAAGTATTTGGGGATTTTATAATGTAATGAATTAGTTTTAATATTGTTTGAGGTTTAACGAAAAAAAATTAATATTTTTATTTATTTAATTGGTTTTGAGTTTATAGATGGTTATTTGTTTAAATTAGTTCAAGATAACGAAGCTTTATGTGATTGTGATGTTTGAGTTGATTTTATATATATAAAGGTGGTTCACCATGGAAGTCCTATTTACATCATGACTATGTTCACTCGTGAAAATATTTTTTATAAAATATACTCGTTTTAACTTTAATTCCAATAAAACAAAAAGCTAAATTATTTACAACCACTCTTGTTTAAGTACATAAAAAGTCACCACGAAAATGTAACTGTAGTAAACCAACTAGATATTCCTTAATCTAACAAAACTTTATTAACATTATAATAACAGCTTTGACCCCATAAATTCTTCTCCTTAAAACCTCACCCTATGGAATCCCATGTTCCATATATGTAATCATCACTTGCATAGTGTTCATATATGGAATCCCCTTAAAGCTAAAGCTTTGTTTACTTCTAAAGTGTTCATCCCACTAATTGTTGTTGACTTCTAAAGTGCTCATCCCACTAAAGAATCAACTTAGATTTGTCCCCACGAAGCCTCCACATTCCAAAGATATCATCATCACTTTCACATCAATAAAGTCAGTCAGTCACTGCCACCCCTATGCACACTTTTCTTCCACATGCCCCAACTCCATGGAGCCCAACAAACACCGTATGCCCAGGACAAAGTCACATTCTCACCTTTTGTTTGTTTAGTAATTATCACAACCTATGACTATTGATTGTTTTCAACGATCAGATTACACCGTTATGATTAATTAATAATTTTTTAGGATAATAAAATAATTATTATATTTATTAAAGTAAAAGTGAAATTCACGGCTCTATATATATCAATAAAAGTATTTATGTTTTTTTGGAGGTGGGTTTGTGGGCACAGTTTTCGAATCGTCCTTCCTCTTGTAAATAAAAAACTGACACGCATGTTTTCACTTTATCCAATAAAAATCGGCCACGTTAAGGTTTGAGATATGCTTTAATCTAGTTTCACTTAGAGGTAAGTAGGGAGGGGAAGCAGCGATTGACCTATTTGCCCGACCATTTGCACTGATCGGACGACTGGCAATGTCGGATGTGACCACTCACGGGAGCTAGGTCGTCGGATCGGTGCAAATGGTCGGTTAAGTAGTTTAATCCGGGGGACTTGCAGGCCTAGAATTTGACATTCCACACAACGTTTTTTTCATTTTTACACGTATTTGACAGGTGGAAATTTTTTTAACACGTCAACATCTACGTCCTCCAAAATTTTCAAACCGTCAATTTGACGTCCACTCATATTTATCAGACGTCAAAATTTATAGTACTTGCAGTCTGCATAGGCAGCATGGCCCTCGCCCCTCTGTGAGTGGATAGGTTAAGGCTTAAGCTAAGTTATTTCGAAAATTAAATGGGCCAGCGGCGGCCCTGCCAGCCTGGGACCAGCTGGTGGGCAGTGGCCTGTGGCGTGGGTACGTACTACGAATCCAAAAAAATATTTCCATTACAATTTGCACAGTGCGTTAATTAATTTCCCACTACCCAGCATTAATGGGCAATGGGCATTGGGAAGCCTCCGGGGACCGGAAATTAAACTGGCAGCCGCGTAGCCTGGAAGGCATCTCGCTCCAGCCGCAAGCCCTCCACGGTCCACCGTCCACCTGCTCCTCAAAATCCTTTGCAATTGTGTTGCGGCCTCCCTGACGGACTCCAGTCTCAGAACCAGGCGTGATAATGCTACCATGAGGCTCTAGCTAGAAACAACCAGAGTTCCAGAATCCATACTACCACCAGCTTAAAAAACCAGAGTTCTATTTGGACTGATTTAACGTACATCGAAATCTCTCTTATTTTGTTTTTTGTATTTGGGTTTTGTTCCAACGTAGGAGGTTGGAACTTGGCCTTCCTGGTGAGCGCCAGATAGTGTTCTTTTTTATAATTATTTTCAAAGGCGACTGTGTTATATAAACCTGTGTTATATTTATGTAGTCTTTTTGGGGGGGTTTGGTTGAAAGTTGAAACCTCCTTACCGAATCGTGCTTTTTACCCTATACCTTAAGCCGCCTAACTTTTCCAGCAGAATTTAGGCAGAATTTCCTTTAAGCAGGGACTGGCACCACTCGTATTGGTGATGCAATATTAGTAAATGCACGACTCACGAGTCACAAGCACTAATTAATTGAATATCGACCTTTCATGGGCCAAGAATATGGTTGATTTGGTCGAGTGGAAATCCTCTCGGCGTTATTACTCCTCTGGCAGTGGGTAAGGAGAGAAAACGCGGGAAAGGAGAGAAAACGAGCCAGATTCTTCCTTTTATCAAACATAAAAGCATTTTTCCCATTGCCAAAAACCACTTTCAGCATAGACAACGGGACCGGATTCTCCAATTTGTAGATATCGTTAGTGATACTGGCTATATTAAGCCTACAAAATCTGAGCAATACGTCATCCATGCCCTTGCAAAGGCATGAAAAGATTAAGAATTGTAGCAGAAAGGATGAATCTATGGCCATCATGTATGAGAGCGAAGTTCTGAGAGTATAGGCCTTATGTACTAGGTGGACAAGGATAGAAACTTTCAATCTCTGAGCGCATCTGTTGGATCATTTCGACAATCGACTCGAACCTCTCTCCACAATCGCGCATTTTCTGCGAGAGCAAAGATGCAGACTTGCTTTTGTACAACACTGCCATTGAAATATTACGTCCTCCACAAAGAGAGTCAATATTACATTCTCCAGCTTGTTTTGGTGTATTTATGAGATTGTTTTGGTGTATTTATTTGTAGAAGATGAAAATTCTATAATCAAAATTAAGCCAAAATCTCAAATAAAAATGTAAACTATTTTGACAGTCATGAATTTGAGTAAAACGTAAAGTGACGGGCATAAAAAATTCAAGAGCGTCATCAAATATCTGGTTGATAGACAATGTAAATCTGAAATTCCAGGCCTGAGGGGGAGCGATGGTGCAGTAACTGTCATTCAAGCTTGCAAGCAATATGTTTTATCTAGGCCTGGATTTTGACGTTCCGTATAACGTTTTTTCCATTTCAAAATGTGTTTGACACGTAGTTATAAAATGAACACGTCAAGTGCGTCGGGCATGTTGATTGGTAAAACTTTAATCTGACGTCTAACAACTTGCATAACCTGTCATTATTTTTAATTCGTATTTCATAGAAGGGAAGCAATAGCATAGACCTTGTATGATGGGGACAACCACTCACAAGTAGTGAACTTTGTAATGTGTAGTCTCTCTCCACAGTGTCACATTGGAAATCAGATGGAGTGTGCCAAGAATATACAATAGATGTTTGATATAGACTCAAACATTAACCAGAATGAAATACCGAAGATAAACCCATAAATATTGTGCACTTGGCCAGGGGTCCACTATTAATGCTAGCCTCCAACTATCCTCATTCTACCTTCAAATTTCATTTTAATAGATTGTATTTGTTATTTTCCTCCAACAATTTCAATTTCCAATGGGGCATGTCCCATTAGCTTCTGCTCAATCCTCCTATATGGGTTTGATCAACTTCTTCTGATCATGTATAGGAGGTGTTTATAAACTAAGGTTAAAAATGCTTTTTGCAGCTATCTCTAACATATACTTAGATCTAGGGGGTTGTCGGTATTTCTTGACAAGTCTGAATCGCATGTTGAACACTAATGCCAATCTAATGTAAGGTAGATATATGCTCATCCATTCTACAATATTTTTTTGATATTATGTATATTTTTTATTATTTTTATAGATATTGTTTAAAAGTTGTACTAATTTTTTTAGAAAAAATAAATAAATTATAATGATAAAGTACTAAGAAGAATTGACACTCATACATATGAGGAAAACATAAAATGACAGGCCCAAAAACAACTAAAATGTCATCAAAAAATTTTTGACAAGCAGAAGATATTTGAAATTCTAGGTCTGGTTCCATCTGAATATGACCATGGGTACGATTCTTGTCGCCATGGATTTCTATAGTTAATGCATATTTCATTAATTTGAACAATCGACCCGCATTTGCTCCTTTGGATGACACTGGTATTTTTCCTCACTAATTGTTGATTCAATATTGTCGATACACGTGCTTTCTTTCACTGTTTTCTTGAAAGGACAGCATTATCATTTACCATTCATGGCCTTATTGAGGCTAGGTGACGTCGTTCATCTTATTGCCATTGGTTTCCAAGGACAATTGTAAATATATATATATATATATATATATATATATATATATCATCCTCTTCCATATATTTGATTGATTGATGCATTTTTTATATAGCCATTAATTTCATCCAACTTTGTAGCTCTGTAATCCCATATTCCATAATATCTCCACAATACTAAAAGGTGCTTAGTGGGATATATTTTCATAAGTTAGTTCACGCATATTGTGGCATGGGATGTATTGGTGGAATGAAAAGTAAAAATCAATATGTTAGTTTGCAATGTACGTTACGTATTGCTTAAAAAAACTTTAAAAGCATGTTTAATCTTGTTTCTTGATCTTTAATCTTGATTCTTAATCTTAAAATAACTTAATAGCTTAATGTAGAGTAATGTTATCTAATAAAAATTCCAAAACAACATGTAGCTATATCTAATGTAATGAAAATAATACTACTCAACATAATTTCATAAATATAACACGCAGCTCTTCGAAGAGTTAATGTCAATGAAATTTCACAATAAACAAGCAATCTCATAAATAAAATTTGCATCAAGTATCCTCCTCAGTAGAAAGCTACCATGTCTCCATGATGCCATGACACCACCACACAGATGGACAAAGAAGATATGACTTGAGCATCCACTATTTTTTCTAATGTTTCCATGATCGTTGCATATTAGCATTCTGTGTGATAATAAATCAAGATTATGTATATTGATGCATGAACACTTCACATCTTGGGAATCCTATATATATATAGATAATTGTTTTGAATTTTAGTTCACTGATTTAGACTGGGTTGGAATGTGCAATATTAATTGTTTGAAATTTTGTATGGTAATCGTGGTATTCGGATTGTTCAACATGAATTTAGATAAATGAATGTTTTGAATGGTAATCAAAACTTCACGTTGGAAAAGCTTGGAATGGATACAAATCAAATGAAGAAAAATGGAAACAAATTAAATGGAGAGACATGCATGTTAATCATAATTTTATGGAATTTTTCGAAATTTGTTTTTATTCATAAAATTTAAATAATTTAAATTAAAAAAATTAGAATGTTAAACTAAATTTTAATTTAATAAAGATGTTGAAAATTGAAATTTATTCATTCTTATTATTCGAAGTCTAATTTGAAATTATAAAACTCTGAAAAGTTCAAAAAATGTTCAAAATAAAAGACATTCAAGAAATGAAGAATGGACTATTAGGAGAGTTTTCCTATTTCTTTCTTTGAAATATTCGAGGTTCATCTAAGTAAGGGTGAACTCATATAAAGAATGAACTATAGGGAGAGTTTTCTTGTTTCTTTCTTTGAAATATTCGAGGTTTATTTAAGTGAGGGTGAATGACTTCACCCTCGTCATTGTTGAAATATTTTAAGTGAGAGGTGCCTTTAATTTCATGAATATATTTTAGTTAAGTTTTTATTTTGGTAACTTTAGGGGGTAAACAACAAAAAGTAGTTTGGGATACAAATGACTTATAGAAAGTGTTTTTCAAAAGTTATTTACATTATATTATCATATCAAAAGTTTATATCAAAGAATCATTATGACTATGCACACAATTAGAAAACTAAGAGCAAGAGTGTCAAGAGTTGACAGGGCAAGACAAAACAACACTAAAAATACTGAGTGAAACTAAAGGAAAAGGTGACCAAAATATATATGAGCACATGGTCGGAGCCATTTCTGAGACCAAGCATCAACGAAAAATGGTTATGACTATTCAAAGGGTAGCTGCTTGGAAGTAATGGGCTACTTATTCTCCGTCTTGGGCATGAAAACCTTACCCATGGTATCTCTTTCCAAAATGTTGATGCATCGATCCAGTTCTTTGATGGCTTCAATAATGCCACCAAAGGTGGAGCAAATGTGCAATAGCTGGTTCCTCATCTAAGACGATACATTCACAACTTGTTGTATGTACATGGCTCAATCTCCATATTCTTTGTTAAGGCCAAACCCATCAATATTTTCATTTTCCAGTATAGAATGGTTGTCTTTCCATGCTTGGTCTCCCACGACCGGGATGAACCAACATCTAATAGTTTTACCACCCACTCCATCTAGGAATTCTAAGCATTCGACTTGTCTTTAGTCTTATAATTCTCATGTTCCTTTCTATCTAGCTACCTATGAACCTCTTCAAGAACGTCATGAAAGAATTGTTATTTTGGCCTCACTAGTTTCTTTTTCCACTTTGGGATCTCTCTCGCTTATTTAAATAGGATATGTTTCACACCTCACCACTGTCTCTATGATTGATGATTAACCAGCCACTACATTCAAAACGGTAGCATAAAAGTTCAGCGATTTGGAATTTGATAATAAAAAAAATTGAAGAAATTTTTAAAATATCAAGAACTACATTTAAACTTGCATAACCTAATTGTGGTTGAGTAGTTAAGGACTATGAATCCATTTATGCATTCAAAAACACCAACCCAAAATTCAAATTTATTAAAAAATTAATCTCCCATTAAAAACTCATAGAACAAACAATATTGTCCAAATTTAAACTTCCCCGCCTTATTTTCATTCCATTCATTAGCGCTTTTGTAAGCTCTTATTGCATACAAATTAATTAATTAATGGCATTCTAAAATGAGATGGAAAGTTAATGGAACTTAAATCGTTCAATCCCACTAAAGAGTTTTTGATATGTATAACAATCCAGTTGGTAAGGATTGACCTAACATACGATAAAATAGCAAATTAAGTAGTTATTTTCATTTGTTAAGGAATGTGAAACAAGGGCACCTGTCCTGTGATTTGAAATATTTAACTAATACTATTTTAATATGGAGTAAGCTTAAAGTTCCAAGTTTTGTATTTTTTATTTAATCTCTAATTTTATTGTTCAAATTGCAAATTTGATTGCATAAATGTATCAACATCATCAAACTGGTCACTCCAATCATGCAATTCCTACAACCTAAAACTGCAAATCCAACCATTTCAATTGAATTTTAGTTATAAAAATTGCAAACCATAGAATGTTTAGCTTATTTCCAAAACTTTCAATCTTCCCCAATATATCACAATATAATTTTCAAGTGCCTTGCATGAGGCCTGGCCCGGTTTCACAATTTAGCAGTCCAATTGGTGAGGGCTGACATGAGAATATTGGGAGCTTAGAGTGTTTGGTGTGCTAGCATGTTTGAACAATCTTACAATTTTTTCCAATTTTAAAAATAAAATTCCTTTCTTGTAGATATATAGCTAAAGGGTGCGGTTATTAAGGATAACCTGTAAATGGTAGAAGTAAAGGGATATTAAAGATCATATAACTTTTATGTTTGTTTAGGAAAGTATTAACTCTTTTCATTTAAAAGTGATTAAAATAATTCTTTCAAAAATATATTTATTATAAGAATAGGTACTTGAAGTTATTAAAAATAATTTATATAAAGTAGAAGTAAAGGTCTATTAAGAATAATTTAACTTTTAGGTTTATTAATGAAAGTACTAACTTCTTTTATTTAAAAAAGTGATGAAAAAATTTCTTTTAAAAATATGTTTACAAATAAGTAAATAGTTATTAAAAATGACTTTACTCTTTAGCCATGTTTAATAACTATGATATAATAGTTAATAAAAATATTATTCTAAAATCTAATAAAAATATTATTATAGAATGAATGATTTATATTATATTGTAATTTTTAAAGAAGGGAAATGAACATCATTGGACAAGTTGTATAAACATTTGTATTATAATGATTCAGAAACCCACGATTTCATAAAGATTATGTTATTTCTATTGGAGTTTTCTCTCACATTACATTTATGAGCTTCTACTTTTAGAATGCTTCATTAGTACCAAAATCACATAAATTTATCAAACAATTGACCACTTTAACTACATGCTTGCTTATTCTCATTGGTGTCATTCGTATGAAAGCATTGTCTCATGTCCATTAAGTTTGGGATCATATTTACCGTGTAACAAAAACCACATCACTCTTTTCCCTAGGAACAAGGCCTGGTAGCTCACAACTTTAGCTTATCTTTGACTTTCTTTGATATTCTTTTAGACAACAACTTATATAAAACAATCATTGTTAGATGTGTCATATATTTTTAATAAAAAAGAATGCACTAAAACTCCTTTACAAAACACCAATTCAATCTTGGTTTTCCCATTTCATCCATTTCACCCTCCAACAACAACTTATTGGCGTATCATTGCACCTTTTTGGGGCAATTGCTAGTTATTAACATCTACATATGTCCACTTTCACTCACATACACATATATGATTAATCTCTAACAACGACTACTCATCATTCATAATCATTTGAATGTTCCACTGAGCTCTCTCAGACTTTGAAATTGAAACATGGAGGAGTTCCCCTTGTGCAATGTCACTATGGATGGAAAATAGACATTATGGAGGTAAGGGTAGGTTAGGATGGTAACTTAAGCTTGATGATATTTTACTCTCTAAAAAAATATCAACATAACCATAGTTTTAATATAAAAGTCTTCATAACTTTAACATATAAATCTTTAGTAAATGTGTGTGGGGAGGTTTTTAAGGTCTTAATTTAAAGGTAATTATTGGGCTCGAAAAAAATCGGTTCTAGAGTAAATGACTAAGGCTCAATTATAGGCACCCATGTCATTGATTAGAATCCAATGTGGGATAAGTTCCCTTTCTAATATTAATGACAAGTGTGGTCCTATACTCACCGATTGAGCCCTTGAGTTGACTAAAGGCATTATAATGCCATGAAATTGATCAAATCATCTTATTTCAAGGGCCACACAAGTATTAAAAAAGTATGGTACGATATGGTACGATCACACCAGTATTTAGAAATAATCTGTGATAATTTAAATGACCAATTGGGTGTTTCACTCAATATGGTGACCTATAATTGACCTATATATCATTCACTTCAATGTATTAGACAAGGATAATATCAGTTTTGGATATTTTCGATTAAATTCACTTAGGTTTGTAAGTGACTGAAATCACAGTGATAACAGATACACCCTAATGTGTGAGGTTAGGAGCTTATTGTATAGCCAAAATACATCATGTGTTTCTTTCATGTGTTTAGAGAGAGAGAGAGAGAGAGAGAGAGAGAGAGAGTTCTAAAGGAAGGGAATTTAATGGAGAGATGAAAGAGGCCACTTGAAAAACACAAGTATGTATGTACACACACACACACACACACATGTTACCTCACTATTGTTTGTTTTGGAACTACCCTCCATCTATCCATTAAAGTTCCTTCCTTTAATACAACCATGTATGTATATATGTATAAATGTACACACACACACACATTATCTCACCATTATTTGTTTTGCAAGTGGCCTCCTTTATCTCTCCATTGAAGTTCCTTCCTTCAATACTATTGGTATTGAAGAAATGAATTTTGATAGAGAGATAAAGGATGTGACTTGCAAAACAAACAATGGTGAGGTGATGTGAATGTGTGTGCACAAGCATACATACATATATACATGTGTGTGTGTGTGTGTGTGTGTGTGTGTGTGTGTGTGTGTGTGTGTGTGTNACATACAATTTTTTTACAAACAACGAAGGAATATCCATGCTCCTAAAATAGTCAAAATGATATACAATATGGTACAATGGCTAGTGGATCCAAATCATGATACACCTTAAAATTAATTTTTCTTCCATCTAAATTATGGGACGAAACAATGTTGTCCATGAGGGTGAATAATTTCAACAAAACAATCCTAACTAGGAATGGCATTTGGAACATGTAGAGACCTCATTAAAGGTTATCTCAAACAAAAGGCTCAGAACAAGACCTAGAAAAGAACCATATATTTTCAAGGTCTTCAATTGGATCTAGAATGTTGCTACCATGAATGTGTATGAATCTCCATGATGCAATAATGAGTTTTGCTCAAGCATGGGATAAACCATTTAGTCCAATATTAATAGTGAAAATTCCTACCAAATTCCATGTGACCCACCAATAAGGATAAGGGGTAAAAAGGAACTAGTATGAACCAACAGAGTGTGAATAAATGGTTAAATTCAAACACTAGATGGAACCATGAAATTGGGGATTAATGATGAAAATCCACTATGACATAGGAGGAGAAGTACCAATTATGAAAGCATGATCCAAGCCACTAGGTATTTAAAACAAATTATACCTAGAGAGAATATGTTGTCATCAATATGGTTAGATTCATTGGAGAAAGGAAATTGATGAGACCATGAAAACAATAGATGCATCAAACTAAGATTTGAGATAAAGAGATAAGACTACCAATGAATCAGAGTGTCGATACTTTCATTTAATGAAGCATAAAGAGAAGCTAGCCTAGGAAACGATCATAAATTTGAATGAAAAGACTTTACTAGTGACCATTATGGGCGTTGGTGGAAAATAAATGTTGAGGGGCATTGGGGTCCATGAATACAAGGTCATATTGATGACAAAAGGATGACTCCAAGATTAGAATGCAAATGTTGATTGGTTTTTTAATATATGGATAGACATGGAACACTCATTTGGATTGATCTAAATAAGGGTGGCAAGAACTATTGACTAATCTAGTAAAGAGATAAGGTCAAAATGTGTTGGCAGAATATGGTGGTATGGACCATACCTAAATTACTTTCCCTTGTTTTTTTGTTTTGAATTTTTATGGATGTTGTTGTATTTTGATATTAAAAATAACAAATAAATACAAATATATTACAATGAGGAGATAGGTGCAAAATATGACCAATTGATTCCTAATGAGAGATAAGGAATACAACATCAAATGGATGTGGTCTGCATGAGCACATTGAGTGGGGCTCCTCTAAGGGAATGATAGGAAGAGATTGGAATGCATGTGAAAGATTTAAAAATCGGTTGCATTTAACCACACAATGAGCATTGTGTCATTCACTTTGATGGAGTACATGATGGCACAAACTCAACAAGCAAAGATAAATGAGATGCACCACCAATAATCAATTTCATGAGAAGTATTAAAGAGTATCAGAGTTAGAAAAAGAGAAACAATAGGATATCAAGCATGAATTCGGGTGATTAAAGAGTAGAGTAGTGAAATAATAAAGACACTTGGTAGAAGTTGAAAAAGATATCAATTGGGCACAACTATATAAAATGTAAATTACGATTGACCTATTTGCATGTTGGATATTAGTTAGATATTAGTTTGATAATGGATATTGGATATTAGGTTTTTCTTTTGTCTATATTGTTGTTGGACCTTGGTGAATGAATATATATTATGTAAGTATGTATTGAATTGTGATGGGAGTTAATGGAATGAGGAACATTCCAATTTATGGTTCCTTTATGTTGTATGGTGATGATATCCTTTACTTTAATTATTTGTGTATTATATTAAATGATAGTATTTTGATTGCATAGGTGGTTTGTACTATAATTAGATGAATGATTACCTAGATAGTAATGTTCAATAACTGAATGGGTAGAATGCGGTTGAATCCTAATGATAAGAGGCATGCAGTTGTAATTATTTTTTATTGTAGTTATCAAGA
The DNA here is from genome assembly GCA_001517045.1 of Pseudotsuga menziesii. NCBI lineage: Eukaryota > Viridiplantae > Streptophyta > Pinopsida > Pinales > Pinaceae > Pseudotsuga > Pseudotsuga menziesii. The sequence continues at coordinate 252,283 of LPNX010954878.1, forward strand.
TGGGAAATGGTTATGTTAGTTACGTGGTTTCATACTTCCATAAATCTTTATGTCTTGTCACAACACTTTGCGTGAGACTTTCCCCTCTTTAGGGATTGAAAATTATAGTTCCCATACTACAATGGACCCCTTATTGGACACCAATGCATACCTACCTCTCAAATTGAGACAACAAATGGTTCTAATGTTGGGACCCTATCATGATGTGTGTGGAGTTTTAACAATATGACTCTTACATTGACCCAAATTTATGTCGAAGAATGGAGTTTAAATAGACTGGTCTCTTTGTGAAGCAACATGCTATTTGATCAGTGATCCACTTTGCTACAAGATGACCATAATATTGATGATGTTTTCAAGGTAGAATTTTTGGCGGTACTACTTGAATGGATGGGTGCATTCGGGGATCATTCACAACCTTCCTAGAAAAAGAAGAGGGAGATCAATGGAACATTATGACCTGGTTTCATTGCATAGATTTAATCATGAGCTTATGAGAGCCATCAAAATTTAGGTCAAAATCATATTAGAAAACTATATTATTGAATGTGTAGTTGAGCTCAACCAACCTTTTTTAAGTAGAAGAATAGTTCAAGGGAGGATCTCGCGAGAGGCTGGTGAAGGAAATCACTTAGTAAAGACATTTTTTTATGTAGGAGTACTATATGTCTTTTAAGCCACTAGTTATGATAGCAGAAACACTCGCGTTGGGGTATGATGTTAGATGGAAATGAAAAGAATAATTAGTTGAAGGAAAAACGTACCATAGATGAGGCATTGGATCAAGAGAGAGCAGAGAAATATTTGAATCAAGGTGCAATAAAGAAAAAGTGGTGAATTTAAGATACATGATATTCATTGATTTGTTGGGAAGATGAAGTTGTAATATAAAATATTGATGAAGATGGAAGCACAAAAGTGCGACTAAAGGAGTTAGAGAGGTTGCATGAATGTGAACAGAAACTCGATATGTGGTTAAGAGAACATGTATTGGTAGTGAAAGAAAGTATATAAAGAGGGATGGAAAGAGGTGAGATGTATAGAAAATTACAGGGACCCATAGAGGAATTCTTTATGATAGGAAACTGTGTTCAAATCAATGGATTTGAGACAATACAATAAGCAGTCACATCCAAAGAGAATTTTGATTAATAAATAGAAGAGGCATAGTCATAGAGTTGTAATATGAAGAGGCACTTGGGGATGTGAAGGAAACTAACATGGTACAACCTAAAGGTAGTGGAGCAAGTCCAAAATAGTCACCACCCCCTGTTTATTTTAAGAAAACTAAGGAAATTTTTAGACTTTCTTTCGATTATGATTTGGAAGCACCACCCAAAAGGATTCAAGGAATAACAATGGTGGATATAATCAGTTACAGGAGGAAATACAAGTGTCATGGAAGAAAAAAGTGTAGTTTTAATTCCAATTCAAGCAATGGGACAAGTTTGGTCAATCAACTAGGCCCACAAGGTTTTACTCTTGTGCATGATCAAACTGAAAACATTGTTGGAGCGACAATTAATGTATTGGTATACCTTCTCGAGTTCTCGAGGAAGAGTGTAATGATGCATAATAATAGTAGTTCCTATTTGTGTCAATCTAGAGAGCAAAGAGGACCAATGCTCTATATGGCACCGTTGTAGAGTCCCAAATCGCTTTATAGGGGAGGTTTCTCAATGTGACATGAATTTTGTATAGTCTGATCTCTAAGGTATTGTTAAAACCCTAGATAAAGTAAAGGAATGCTTATTAGATTAATTTTAGATGGATAAATTAGAGAAATAGAGTGTTGAACAGAAGGATATCAAACAAATTGCCAGTAAGTGTGCTTGGGAGTACAATTAATAATTCCATTAACTAAATGTTAGACTATCTTATCCTATCTACATATGTCCACTTTCACTCACATGCATATATATGATTTATCTCTAACGATGACCACTCATCATTCATAATCATTTGAATGTTCCACTAAGCTCTCTCAAACTTTGAAATTGAAACATGGAGGACTTCCCCTTGTGCAATGTCACTATGGATGGAAAATGGACATTATGGAGGTAAGGCTAGGTTAGGATGGTGACTTAAGCTTGATGATTTTTCACTCTTTAGAAAAATATCAACGTCTTCATAATTTTAATATAAAAGTATTCATAACTTTAACATAAAAATATTTAGTAAATGTGTGTGGGGAGGTTTTTAAGGGTAAAGAATTTCAACAAATCAAGCCTAACTAGGAATGGTAGTTGCGACATGTAGAGAACTCACTAAAGGTTATCTCAAACAAAAGGCCCAGAACAAGTCTTCGAAAAGAACCATAGATGTTCAAGGTCCTCAATTGGATCTAGAATGTTGCTACCATGAATGTGTATGAATCTCCATGATGCAATAATGAGTGATAGTGAAAATCCCTACCAAATTCCATGTATCCCAAAAATAATGAAAAGAGGTAAAAAGCAACTAGTATGTAACAACACATTGTGAATAAATGGTTAAATTCAAACACTAGATGGAACCATGTCATTGGGGCTTAATGATGAAAAACCACTATGACATAGGAGGATAAGTGCCAATGATGAAAGCATGATCCACGCCACTAGGTATTTGAAACAAATTATACCTAGAGAGAATATGTTGTCATCTATAGGGGTAGATTCATTGGAGAAAGGGAATTGATGAGTCCATGAAACCAATAGATGTATCAAACTAATATTTGAGATAAAGATATGACTACCAATGAATCAAAGTGTCAATACTTTCATTGAATGAAGCATATAGAGAATCTATCATGGGAAATGATCATAAATTTGAATGAAAAGACTTCACTAGTGACCATTATGGGCATTGGTGGAAAATAAATGTTGAGGGGCATAGGGGTCCATGAATACAAGGTCATATTTATGACAAAAGGATGACTCCAATATTAGGGTGTCATGTTGAAAAATTCAATGGGGGTTGCAAATATAAAGAACTACAAAGATGACTTCTACTAGATGGCATGAATAGAATGCAAATGTTGATTGGTTTTTTAATCTATGGATAGACATGAAACACTCATTTGGATTGCTCTAAATAAGTATGGAAAGAACTATTTCCTAATATATTAAAGAGAAGGTCAAAATTTGTTGGCATAATATGGTGGTATGGAACATACCTAAATTATTTTCCCTTGCTTTGTTGTTTTGAATTTTTATTGATGTTGTTGTCTTTTGATATTTAAAATAACCAATAAATGCAAATATATTACAATGAGTATATAGGTGCAAAATATGACCAATTGCTTCCTAATGAAATATAAGGAATACAACATCAAATGGATGTGGTCGGCGTGAGCACATTGAGTGGGTCTCCTCTAAGGGAATGATAGGGAGATATTGGAATGCATGTGCAAGATTTAAAAATTGGTTGCATTTAACCACACAATGAGCATTGTGCCCTTCATTTTGATGGAGTACATGATGGCACAAACTCAACAAGAAAAGTTAAATGAGTTGCACCACCTAGAATCAAGTTCATGAGAAGTATTAAAGAGTATCAGAGTTAGAAAGAGAGAGAAAATAGGAGATCAAGCGTGACTTCAGGTGATTAAAGAGTAGAGTGGTGAAAGGCTAAAGACACTTGGTAGAAGTTGAAAAAGATATCAATTGGGAACAACTATATAAAATGTAAATTAGGATTGACCTATTTGGAGGTTGGATATTAGTTAGAGATTAGTTTGATAATTGATATTGGATATTAGGTCTTGTTTTTATCTATATTGTTGTTGCACCTTGGTGAATGAATAAATATTATGTAAGCATGTATTGAATTGTGTTGGGAGTTAATGGAATGAGGATCATTCCAATTTATGGTTCCTTTATGTTGTATGGTGATGATATCCTTTACTTTAATTCTTTATGTATTATATTAAATGTTAGTCTTTTGATTGCATAGGTGGTTTGTACTATAATTAGATGAATGATTACCTAGATAGTAATGTTCAATAGCCGAATGGATAGAATGAGGTTGATATCTAATGATAAGAGGCGTACAGTTGTAATTATTGTTTATTGTAGTTATCAAGATGGGAAATGGTTATGTTAGTTACATGGTTTCAGACTTCCATAAACCTTTATGTCTTGTCACAGCACTTTGGGTGAGACTTTCCCCTCTTTGTGGATTGAAAATGATAGTTCCCATACTACAATGGAACCCTTGTTGGACACCAATGCACACCTACCTCTAAAATTGAGACAATAGATGGTTCTAATGTTGGGACCCTATCATGATGTGTGTGGATTTTTAACAATATGACTCTTACATTGACCCAAATTTATGTGGAAGAATGGATTTTAGATAGACTGATCTCTTTGTGAAGCAGCATGCTATTTGATCATCGATCCACTTTGCTACATGATTGTTATCAACCCAAATGGCACTTCTCCGTCCAAGTGTCGACATTCTTCATGTTGGTACACAAAAGGACAAACTAGGATTGAAGTTTGCCAAAGCACTATAGATGGGCATGACTTGGGATGCATTTACCTCTTAAACCAGCTTGTTATATATTTTTCTAAGTGTTGAGTTGTGTACGTGACTATCTTCATTGAAACTCGTGTACTGTACATGACTATCTGCATTGCAACCCGCGTACACCAGCGTACGTGGGTTTCCTTCAAGCAACTCGTGTGTCATACGCAGGTTGCCTATATCAATAGTCACGTACATCTTAGTTTGGATTTAAAACATATAAAACATGATTATTTGAGATTAGTTGGGCCCTAATCTTTAACCATCCCAACTGTTTCAACCACCCCATCCTTCGAAACTACTCCATTTCCCAAAGTATAAATAGAGGCCTTGGGGTGGGTAATAATCAACAATACTGGAGAGCAAAGTTATGCTAGTGGTATATCTAGAAGTCTTGGAGCAGCAAAACTCAGAGTCCTTTGGTTGCAGAGGAGTCCTTGTCTCAGAAGTTGGGTTGTACTCTTATCTCATTCACTGATTGTTAATAAAGAGAATTCTTCTTCCAACATTGTGTTGAGTATGTATTGTGGTTAATTAATGTATTTGATTATATGCTTGCTATATTGTTTATCTAACCTCTTATATATACATGCATGAGATATTACTTGGAGAATTTTCTCTTTACAGGTGAAATAGGTACATCCCTGGAAGCTTTGGAGAGAAGAGGAGCGGGAGAAGATCAAGCTTGGATCAACCGTCGGTAATCGGGTCAGTCAAGACTTTATTCCTATTCCCTTTCCATTCTTTGGTAAAGTTGATTGTCTGCAAGGTTAGTAGTAAGTTGGTAACCCCAGACCCTAGGTTACAAGGGTGCTTAATCCTGAACAACAAAACTGGCGACTCCACTGGGGAGTCCAGCCTGCTATGGGTTAGTCATGTAGATACTTGCCCAGTCTTTGCTCTAATTCAGTGTGTGGTTTTCTATCTTGGCTTTGATTTGCAGTAGTGTGTCTAGAGACCTATATTATTTTTTCTTTTTGAAATTTTGTTTGTTGTGTACGTGGGTTGTTGTGCTACACAGTCGCGTACAAAAACTTGTATACACGGGTTTCTCTATTGGATAGTCGTGTACAGTACGCGGGTTGCTCTATAAGATAGCCACGTACATCTTTTAGCAGCAAATATTTAGGTAGGGTTTCTTGTCCCTGTCTTATTTGTATTTTGCTCTGCTTTAGGGTCTTCTATTGCTGGCATCTTGCTATGAGTCTAAAAGTCCTATACACCATACTTTGTGCTTTTCAGTAAGCCCTTGAGTTTTTGTTGTTTGAATATTCTTTCACTTAGAAATTTGAGGTGGATTATCCTGTTTGGGTGATAGGTTCAGTGCTGTGTATCTGAATCAGTGATTGGGATTTTATATACCTTGTACTATGTACTGCTTTAGAGTAGTGTCAGTTTTGTCACTTGTCCTTTAGTGATTTCAGTGGATTTTATTCATTGTTTCTTCCCAAGCTAGGTTTTTTCCAAGTCTCCTCCTTAGGTGGTTGAATTTGGTTCTTGCAAGTCTGTTATACTTCATATTGATTGCTTTATGGTCTGATTATTCAAGCATACTCAAGAAGTTTTTCATTTAGGTGCATGGTAATTTTTGAAGAATTTGAAAAGTGAAGAAAAGCATTGGAAACATTTGCATTTTAATTGCATATTATAGTTTTATTTTTAGTATTTTCGAATAAAATTTCAAAAATTGCAAAAAATAAGTCTTAGTCTTCTCATACTTAGTTGTAATTTCATTAGTTCATATTTACAAAAAGAAAAGAAGCTTGTTTTAAGTAGTTGTAATTTGTTTTGGAATTCATTTTATGCACCTTTTTACTTTTCTTATCGATTCTATAATATCATAGTCATTCATGCCACTTACCCTCTGACTAAGAACAACCCTTAAAATGAACGCTATAATTTAAAATTTATTAGTAAGTTTTGTTTTATAGGGTCATACACCTACTAGCTTAGGCCAGATTTGTGGTATAGGAAGTGTAAACTCCCCACAAGTGTTTAAATTCAGACGTAGTTAACCATTTGATAGGTAAATCCTTATCTACGTTGGTAGTATCTGGGAAGCTCCTCTCAAACAAGAGTCAAGCACGAGGCTGCTTGGAGGCTTGGACTGAGGAGATAACCCTCCAATTCCTTGTCAAAATGTAGACCAGGGTTTTTGCTCATCTGGGGATTCTGTCCTAGACAGAGTTTCGAGCTTTGCTACCCTGCCCATGCATACGAATCAGGCTTGTGACTGTCCCCCCAGAATATTGATATAGTTAAGGTAGCCTTTAGTGTCTTTGACATCTAGGGTTTATACACAGGTAAACTGGAAAGCTATTTTTGGTTCACCTTGGACAGGCTTGGAAGGTAGCCCTTGTTGAAAGTGTAGGAGGGCGGTGGGTGATTCCTCCGCTTGTGCCTAAGAACCTCTTCAAGGATGCCAAGAAACTGTCTCTCATATTTCTTTGGGAAAGCATATCTTATACCCCTTGTGATTGTTGATACTTTAGGAAATTTTGTAGTGATTGCTTTGTGGTTTGTCTATGTTTAACCGACCTTAGGGTGTGAAGAGTCAAATTTACAATCATGGAGGACCAATATGTCAGAAGGTCACAAAGGTTGCAAAACCTTCCTCTACTTATCACATTGGAACCTCCACCTCCCCCTCAAAGGCAGAGATTAGACACGGACGGTTCTTTCGAACCGATAGGAGTTAGTGAAGTTCCAGGTGAACCAGAACTTAGGATAAACCAGTTTGATTTAACGACAGTTGAGATAGAAGACTTGCAGGCTGACAATTTTGCAAGGAACTTTAATTCACCTCTAACTGACTTAAATGATCCTGTGATTGTTCAAGTTTGTCCTTTCAATTCACCCGTGATTGGTGTTCCTCTAGGCAGACTAATGTCTACTATAGGAGAAATTTCTTCTACCTCCACCTCAGTAGCTCCGGATGAAGGAGTGCCACCTCCCCTGATTGGTTCCCCTAGAACAAGTATACCTACTACACCTTTAACTCCAACTAGTCGTGTGGTTCAACCACCGGCTCCCACCAATTTAGAAGGTACTTATGGTGGAGTGGTCACTAGGATTCCTAGTGTACCTTCTGTTCCTACTCCCTTCACACACACTGCTCAGAGTGGTCCTATAGGATCCTCGTCATTTGTCCAGGGTTTTCCTTGGAATGGGGGGCACATTTCCCCATCCACTCCATATGTAGGTCCAACACCCACATATGTAGGGGTGCAATTTGAAAACCCTAATCCTTATGGTAAAGGTTTTCAAACTTTGGTTTCAGCTCCATTCACGAGCTCTCCTTTCTCGCTTTTTAGCGGAGGGATACCTGCTCCTGTTTTCCAAACCCCAGTTTTGACTGGGCCAGCTAGAACCTCATACATTGCACCACACATAAACAATCCACTAGATAATGGGTGGAATCCTTTCCAAAGCGGCCGAACCACTTCGCAACCAGCAGCAGGGGGAAACCCCACCTTTACATCTGGGAACATGGGGGCAAGCCCCTCTAATCCCCAAGCTGGTACTTTCAATGCTCCGGTTAGACCTAAGCTCCCCTTCCTGGCAACTTTAAAATTTCCAAACTTTCCAAACTAATGAATGACCCGGTGAGACATAACTCCTCCTGGCCACCCGTTCCCACCAAGCTGCCCTCGGACATTCCAAAATTCAAAGGAAAATTTAGTGATGATCTAGGAGCTCATGTCACCACTTTCCATTTGTGGTGCTCTTCCAACTCACTGAACAATGATATAGTTTGGTTCAGACTGTTCCAAAGAAATCTGACCAGTACTATAGCAAAATGGTACATTGAATTGCCTTCTGCTGCATTTGATAGTTTTTGGGACTTGGATAATGTATTCCTTAGTCACTTCCAACTTCCTATCCGATATGATTTCAGGACAGACTTGTTTTCTACCTTTTGGCAGGACAAGGCCACTCATATTTTGGATCACATCCAAGAGTGGAGAAGATGAAAAAGCCTTATCAAAGCCACCATCCCTCCCGAGTTTTTACTAGAGTGGTTCCTTAAATTCATATTGTCATATTTATCTAAGGATGTATCTACTTCGGGAGTGACCAAGGAGGAAGAGGCTATCCTCAGGGCCCAGCAGCTAGATTTGATATATTCTTGGTCTGGGATTTTATATGAGATCATCCCTGATGCACCGAGGCCAACGCACAATGTAGAGAAACCTAAGCCTGGACCCCATGCCGATGGTGTGGTTGGTTCTGTGAAATCTCCCACTGTAGATTCTTTGGCTAAATAGCTCCATGAGTTGTATTTCAAACATTCTACAACGGAGGTAGAAAAGGCTTCCCCCTCAACCCAGAATGCAATTTTTTTTGCACAATCCTGTCAAAAGGGAAATCAATAGCCTGGTGGGAAAAAGAAGAAAGGAGAAAAACGTGAGGGAAACCAAAACAAGCAAAAACCCACAAACAATGCTGATGGGGGGAAAAAAGAAAGAAGAAGGTGAAATTCCCATGTAAGTTGTACCATGAATATTACCTGACCCATCTATGTCCCCTTATGGAACAAGCTCAGAAGCTGCTAAAAGGCCAACAACCGGTTGTCCTGAAGGATCCTTTTCCCCAAGGACAGAATTCTGCTTCAGCTTCAAATGTAGCACGGGGCACCCCAAATGCTCCTGACCCTAATTATATAAACATGGTTCGATCCTAGACTTTACTCTAGACTAGGAACAAGAACTATGAGACAGAGGCTTCGGAGAAAGGTAAGTCGATAGGTGAAACTTCCAACCCTCTCACGATTGAAAAACTTGCCGAACTTATGCTCAAGATATTGAAAGGTGTCTTCAAGAAAACCTTGCACAATCCCAATGCTAGGTTTGCAGCCAACTACTTTGTAGTTGAAGATTTAGCCCAGACCTCTTGTGCGATGTCGGCTTTAGAGGTGTTACAGAGTTGTCCCGCCCAGTGAGATGCACTCTTAGCAACCTTAGGAAGCATGGATTCATCGAGCCTCATGGTGAAATTTAATTTGTTTGATGTCAAAATTTTCCTACCTTATCATGTAGCCTTATCAATAGATGTCATCCATGGTGGAAAAACCATTGGAAGGGAAGTTGTTGATGAGGGTGATTTTACATGTGTCATGTCCATGTCTTGTTGGAAAGCTCTTGGATCTCCAGAGCTAGTCCCATCAAACACCCTACTTACTGCTTTCGACGGAAGTTCATTTCATCCACATGGTATCCTACCGGCTTTCAAAATAAAGTTGGCAGGGAAGGAAATATCTGTTGAGGTAGAGGTGATTGATGCACCTTTGGATTATAACTTGCTCTTGGGGAGAAGTTAGACTTATGACATGTCTGCTATTGCATCAGTCGTACTTCGGGTTGAAGTCTTTCCACACAAAGGGAAGTTGGTTACTATAGACCAACTTAGTTTTATTCAAAAGGGCCGCATGGAAACTAACGAGTCCACCGTACCATTGGTTGATCAGGTTAAACCTGCTTCAGAGAGCTTAGGGGCTGGAATGTATGCATCATTGATGGGCACATTCGATATTTTGGCTGTGATTAATTACCTAGGTTCTACTAGTTAGGGAAGTCTATAGCAACGGTTGTTGATAGAACAGATCCTTGGGTTCTTCCTTCTTGCCATGAACCTGAAGTGCCCTTATTGGCAGTGGAATTAGCTTATCAAGATATCGTTCATACCGCTGTTGATCCCACTCTAGTCCCTCTCACAGTCTTAAAGGAGCTGGAAGAAGCCTATCTTCCTGCTTGGGAAGAGAATTCTTTGCATTCTAGAGACTGCTTAGATATGGTTTTTCCTTCTGATGAAGCCATTCTGGAATCTATGTGTGGACGAGAGAAGATCTGCGAAGATCTTCACCATCAATCCTATTTTCTTCCAGATTTAAGCAGGATTGAGAACTAGGAGTTCCATATGAGACTGGTAGGTGATGTTAATACATCTATTAATCCCTTACCAAGGGAAGGAATATTTGTTGAGGGGAATATGGAAAACATTTCCGCTACCATCCCTATCAACATCTCTGCAAACCCAAACGTTGTGGAAAATGTACACATCGGTGCAAACTGCTCTCCGTAGGAGATTGCGATCTATACAACCTTGTTTAAGGAATTCTGCGACGTATTTGCCTATTCATATGAGGAGATGCTAGGCATAGATCCATCAATAGTCTAGCATGAAATCCAAACTTAACCTGATGCTAGACCAGTTCGACAAAAGTTGAGACTTGTCAATCCACGTAAAGTGGCAGCTGTTAAGGCTAAAGTTGAAAAACTGTTGAAAGTCAATTTCATTTACCCAATAGCTTTGACAGAATGGGTATCCAGCTCCGTTCCTGTCGACAAAAAGAAAGGGACTATACGCGTTTGTACTGACTTTCAGGATCTAAATAAATCTTTTCCTAAGGATAACTACCCCATACCATTCATAGATCAAATCATTGATGCCTGTGCAGGGAGTGAAGTCTTTTCGTTTATGGATGGTTTCTCTGGGTATAATCAAATCCAAATTAAACCGAAAGACCAACATAAAATAGCTTTCATCTATCCTTGGGGTACATTTGCGTACAAGAAAATGCCCTTTGGATTGAAAAATGCAAGGGCTACCTTTCAGTGGGCAATGAACTTTGCCTTTCATGACATTAAAGCCATTGTCTAACCCTACCTTGATGATCTTCCAGCACATTCTCGTAAGAGGATTGATCACCCAGATCACTTGCGTTTGATTTTTGAACGATGCAGATATTACAAAATTTGCTTGAATCCCCACAAGTGTGTTTTCTGTGTCAATTTAGGGAGACTACTCGGATTCATTGTTTCCAACAAAGGCATTCAGGCGGATCCTTTGAAAGTTGAGGCCATAGTAAATCTGCCTCCTCCTCGTTCTATCAGGCAGCTTCAAATCCTACAAGGGAAGTCCAACTTCCTTTGACATTTTATTGTAAATTATGCCAAGATTACTAAAGGTTTCATGCGCCTATTGAAGCAGGATACCCCATTTGTATGGGATGAAATCGCACAACTTGCATTCGAGGCATTAAAGAAAGCTTTGTTGTCGGCACCATTACTACACCCGCCAGATTACTCTCGTGATTTTATATTGTATCTGGCCGCATCTAAGTCACATAGAGGTAGTGCCAGTCCATGAATGATAAACTCCAAGAGCATGTCGTCTACTATCTCATTTGTGCTTTAGTTGGCCTTGAACTTATGTATTCCCACGTCGAGAAGTTGGCCTTGGTAGCTTTGTATGTTGTTCAGAGGTTGCATCACTACATCTTATTGAGGACCATGACGGTAGTGGCGGATGTTAATCCCTTCCAATATATTTTGTCCTGACAGATTGTTGGAGGAAATTTCAATAAATGGATAGTCATTCTTCAGGAGTTTGACTTAGATTTCCAATCCTCCAAATCCAAGAAATCCTTAGTTTTTGCTGATCTCATTGCAGAATTTCTAGTAGAGGAAGATGTAGCCATTGAAGAAAACTCATTCCTAGATGAGCATATCTTTTTGCTCTCCACCTCTGACCCTTGGTACAGAGATATACTTGTCTATCTCCAGACTTTGAAGTACCATGTAGCCTTCTCGCGAGAAGAACGGTGCAAACTACGCGTACATGCCAAAAACTACCTCATTATTGGATATACTTTATATCATAGGGGGGTAGATTCTGTTTTGCGTCGATGTCTTACCCACGAAGAAGCAAAGACTGTCCTAAATGATGCCCATAATGGAGCGTGTGGGGGTTCATTTATCTGGGTTAGCAACATCCCAGAAGATCTTACGTGCCGGTTATTTCTGGCCCACTATCTTTAAAGATTGTGTAGAAGCCGTGAAACACTGTCATCCTTGTCAGCTTTACACCAGAAAGATGTGGTTGCATCCTGCTTCGTTATTTCCCGTCATCTCAGTGGGCCCCTTCATGAAGTGGGGGATAGATTGCATGACGTGCAACCCAGTCTCGGTTGGGGGGCACAAACATATCATTGTCGTTGTAGATTATTTCACGAAGTGGGCAGAGGCAATGTCCACCTATAAAGCTGACAGGGAAACTGCAACTTTCTTCGTTTTCAACCAAATTATCGCACGATTCGGTATCCCTAAAGAGATTTTCACTAACCATGGAAGTCACTTTCAAAATAGTATGATGATTGAACTGACCACTATGCTAGGGTTTAGACAAGAGCATTCATCTTCTTTCTATCCTCAAGCAAATGGTCAAGTCGAGGCTGTAAATAAAACCTTGAAGACTATTCTCAAGCGTGCTATTAATGCAGCCCATTCCAATTGACACATCATGCTATATCCTGCAATTTGGGCTTATCGAACCAATGTGAAAATTGCTACAAGGTTCTCTCCTTTCCAACTCATTCATGGAGTGGAAGCAGTAACCCCGGTTGAATGTGAAATCTCGTCCTTAAAGATTCCTATTCATGTGTTACCTGATACAACTGAGCTGGAATAATGTTTGTTACACTTAGAACATCTAGATGAGAAACATAGAGATGCGCTGATAGTAAACGAGGCTCATAAAAGTAGGGTCAAAAATCAATACGATAAATCGGTCAAACCTCGGATTTTTTCTGAAGGGGAGCTTGTCTTGCTCTAGGATCAAGACAAAGAACCCCTAGGGGCAGGAAAATTAAAGTCTATGTGGTTAGGAACTTATGTTGTGTCAAAAATTTTGAATAAAGGTGCATATGAATTAACAGATTTCGAGGGGAATAAGCTGCCCGAGCCTAGAAATGGGCTCTACTTGAAAAAGTACTATGCTTAGGCTTAGCGCCTTTTCCTGTATTTTTATTGTATGCATTTTATGTACAATAGTTCGTCGGTTTATGTTCTTATACCATTTGTTGGTTGTTATAGATGTCTTCCAAGTGGTTCGTAGGTTTCGCAGATGGCACTAGTCACCACACTTGTAACCTGGCTTCAGCCGCATGGGTCATTTACTCACCCTCAGGACAGCTAGTTGCCTCTGGAGGCACTTGCCTAGGTCCTGCTACCAATAATGTGGTCGAATACAGGGTTGTCATTGAGCTTTTATGGGATGCTTTGTCACGTGGCATCACCCAGCTGGAAGTCAGACTTGACTCTCAACTAGTGGTTTCCAAGCTGAATCCAGCTTATCAAGTGCGGAACCCTATTTTACTACATCAATTTATGCAAGTTAGGTTATTGGAAAGAAACTTTGAGTTTATTACATTCAATCATATTCCAATAAATCAAAATTCATTAACTACTGCATATGCTAATTATGTTTTAGACTGACACTTAACACATTTTACATAAAAATATACAATAGATGCATTACAAAACACATGTAAATAAAACTGGCTATGTGTGTGTGTGTGTGTGTGTGTGTGAATATTTGTCCATATAGATAGGTCGAGTTTCTAATCCTCAGATCCAGTCATAACTATATAATATACAAAAAATGGATCGAAATCCATAAAATGCTCCTAGGTCTAAGCTTGACCATCCTAGTCATCATGTCCATGTTATACCAAAATCCTGTCACCATCATGTCCTAAGACCTTTGACATACCTACTTGGCCTGAATCCCAGCTTCTGGAGTGAGGACTAAATGTTTTTTTATCAGTCTGTCATACAAATTCCAAGCACCGCACATGCCCCTTTGTCCAGGACCGGTACCCTTGCTCACACCACCTTTCATCAGTTGTCCACAAGCAATGCCACCGCCCATTGCCTTTGGTCCATAGGTAGTTATTACCAGAACCGCTCTGCAATAGAAGGAGAAGCGCGGTACCCTGGGTAAAAAGGGAAAAAGAGAAGTTTCTCGAGGCTTCTAGATGATAAGAATTGAGATATCCCTTATCCCTATTGTTGTGGGTTGGTTGAGCTCGAGATCCCTCATCCTAGGATCTTAGAGGCCACCTCATCCACTAATTTATCAACCATCTCTATCCATTAAAGCCCTATAAATATGAGCTCATATCCATGGTTGAGGGGAGAACATTGAAGGTATTGTTATGCTGTTGGAATGATTCTTGGACCAAGATCATTTGGAGAGAGCATAGAGAGCTAGAGTCGGAGCTTTTGGGGATGAAGAGTTGGTTTCATGGAGATGCATGTCAACACTAAGGATTGGTTGTAAACTTCTTCATATTTCTAATGCAAGTTGATTTTCTGTCCCATATATGTTGTTGATGTTTGATTTCAGATATATATTGCTAGATTCCTTAGTCACTAGCATAGATTAGTAAATCATATTCTGGTTGCTTTGATATGTTTTGTGTTGAACTCTTTTGCAGATACATAGGTGAATTATCAAAGCCTTGTATTCCAGATATCTATAGTGTCTAGGGAGAGTTATCAGCCTCTGTGATCTATTTGTTATGGATCTAAACCATTCAGACCAGCGGAACACCTTGCTGTCCGCAGGAGGTGAAATATTCCGATCAACAAATCTGGTGACTCTGTTGGGGAGTAGTTGTATTTAGTTTTTCTGATCGTCCTCAGTCTGCAACTCTTGTCTGAATCAAGGCTCCATTTTCTTCAACTCTTTGTAGTCAGATCTACTTTTTGATATGTATTATTTGGGTTTGAAATTTCCATATCTGTTCAGATCTGAGTCATTTCGGTTTTTTATGCTTTGTTACCACTTTCAATTCGACAGTATTCACCTTGATCTAGTCTTTTTTTATCTGATCCATCATTCTCTTTCTTGTTTTGGCCATCTACAGGGAACTGCAGCAATGCTTTGTACGAGGAGTGGTGCCACTGCCTCAACACAGTGAGCAGTAAGCGGTGCCACTGCATGTATCTGGTTTGCAACGAGCAGTGCTGCTTTGGAAACGCTCTTACAACACCTACAAAGCACGGTACCAGGTAGGCATTAGTCCAAAACTCTTTTTCCTCTTTTTTCTTTGTAAAAATTTGGAATTTTCATTGCTTTCAATTCTGTTATCAGGCTTGTGTTATTGAATCTGATGTGTGTGGCTTGCTGCTTTGATGGTTTAAGATTGATTTTGAGTGGAATTTCAAAAAATTGTTTAGACTTTTTTATTGTTCATCCGCTTCTTGCGTGTTGGTTGTGCTTAAAAAAGGATTTCTTGTTTTTTGAAAGTTAGGGTGTTCATTGAACTCTCTTTTTGTTGCATATACTGAAAGAAGAACACTAGATTAGCTTCTAGATTTCATTTCTTGCTTGCATAGTAAACTTCTTTTTCTTCCCTTCAAAAAAGAAAAGTTTTGCTTGAGATTAGGACATCATATTTGAGCGTTGGATTTGGGTTTTCTGATTGGCTTCATAAGCTTTCAAGACCTTTATGACCTTTCGTCTCTCATGCATATAAGACTATCTCGATCAAAATATTAAAAAAAATGGTAGTTTTAAGTTAGATTTGCTTATGTTTTTAAAAAGTTTGAAAAGTTAGAGTGCATTGGCATATAGGTGTGCTTGGTGTTGTTCTTTTAGGAAAAGAGATTCTCACCCTTCCCATTTGCTTTCGAAAAGAAGAATTTGGTTTGTAAAAGTGTTTGCTTGTCTTCGATTCGATGTTCATGACTATTGATTGGAATGATTTTTGGTTTTGAAACAAAAAGAAAAACACTCTCTTCCCTCCCGTAAGTAGGCATATTGAACGGTAAAGTGAACATTTGCACAAGCATATTTCATGGTTTTATTGTTCTTTCATAACATCATGCATTCACCTAACCATACAAGTTAAAATTAACGGTAGTTGTAGGTTAAAATTTACGTAGTAACTTGAGTGATAGGTTAGAGACGTGTTTGCGCGTCGTAAAACGTAGGAGCTGTCGTTATTTGTCAGCATTACATTCCGGGACTCGCGCGGTTCTTCTATGTACCGTCGGTATATCGAACAGCCTTTCACGTACCCTTGAGGTATATAGAAAGGTACTTCACATACTCGATTGTATATCGGAAGGCCCCATGTGTACGGTTATGCATTAGGCAGCACTACTAACGATTCGAGCTCCCACGTACCTTAAGTATATCAGGATACCCCACTAGGGTACCTTATCTATCTGAGAAAATCCCTTTGGCTGTCTTTTTTGGAGCCATACACCAAAAATAGCATTCAGGGAGATTACTACGCACGTACCCTCGAGGTATATCGCGAGTGGCACCTACTTGACAATCCTAGTGAGAGACCTGACTTTTGAACTCCTCCTGTCATTTTAAGTCTGCTTCTTTTGACCTATAGTTTGAGTAGGGAAGTATTTTGGTGTGTTTTTTCTAGATTTTCAGACCCCAAGTTAAATAGGAACTGTACATGCTGGCTGAGTTAAGACAGTCCAGGAGAGTACGGGGCTTGCCACCCGATTTTACTTATGTTTCAAAAGAAAATCCAATGGAAGCTATCGACCAAGGAGCTGCTACCACCTCCCAAGTGGGAGATAATGTGGTGGTGGAAAGTGCAGTACCATATTCTTCACACTTGCCCCCCTTGGTCCAACAGCCTTCCTTGGAATATTCATCGTTCCATCCTCTCGCGGAAGGTCATGTTGATGATACCTGTCCGGACTTTGGTCCTAATGCTCCCTTTTGGGAAACACCTATTGGATAGGCCATTTCCTCATTTGGCACCCATGTAAGTTATCCTGAAAGTGAAGAAGAATGCAAGAAATACCGTGCTGCTATCCTCTATGCACAAGAGGTAGAAAAGTAGATTGACAACCTATTAGGCTCTTCACCAGTTCATTCCACATTCCTTCCTGTGGGATATCGTTCACTAGCCTATTCTATGAGACCCATTGAACTAATTATAGATCGTCCATTAACAACCCACAGCCCAGGTCAAATTTCCACCCCTCTCACCTCTTATGTTATGTCTGTTCCAAATCCTCCCAGGTCTTTTGCATCTGGGGCCCAACCTTCAATTCCTGTCTCTCTAGTACCTTTGAATGCCGGGGGGCAACCCCCGGCACGACCTACATTATCTGATCCCGGAGTTGTATCTAGGCAAGAGCAGACCTCTAACATAGAAACATCTACAGTTTTTGTCCCTCCCACCCACACTAATGTGGTAAATCCCCCATCTAGTTCAGGTCATCCTTTGGGGGCACAACCTGTTACCATTCAGTCTTCTAGTGGTTATGGTTATCAAATACCTATAGGTAATCATCCATATAATCCTACTAGAATTCCATTCCCTAGCAACACTTTTACACCATGGGGGAAACCCAACTGGTCTTACATGCCAGCCATGGGAGGGATACCCATACATACTGCGGGAGGTGCGGAAGGAACACCTTATGGAGGTCCTCCCCATGGGGGACCTAATGGTCCCGGAGGATCTAGCGGTCCTCCTCATGGTCCTGGTGGTCCTAGTGGTTCTGGGGGACCTGGTGGCTTTCCTCCTTATGGATAGGGAGGGTCTGTTGGCCCTCCACCTAGTGGTTCCGATGGCTCTGGAGGTTTCCCACCTCCTGGAGGTTCCAAAGGGTCTGGTGGTCCTGGTGGTCGTGGTGTTCCCGATAGTCCTGGCGGTCTCGGTGCCTCTGGCGATCCTCCTTGTGGAGGCCCTGGTGTTCCTAGAGATCCTAATTCCGGAAATCAACCCCCCATGGGCGGATTTCCCGGTGGTTCTTCCTCACAACAACCTGTTTATCAGTCTACCTATGGCCCTACTGGTAATTATATGCCATATCAATATTACCTGCATGTGCAGCGCAATAGATAGTTACCTTTCCTAGCAACTTTGGACTTGCCTGATTTGTCCAAGTTGATTAATGATCCCATTCAACACAATCCTTCGTGGCATCCCATTTCGGTAAAGTTAACATTGGATATTTTGAAACTCGATGGGAAGCAGGGTGAAGATCTGCGAAACCATGTTATGACTTTTCATTTGTGGTGTTCCTCAAACTCCCTCATGGATGATTCCATTCGGTTATGACTCTTTCAGCGAACTTTGACCGGTATGGTCGTGAAGTGGTATATTGAACTCCCGCAACATTCATTTGTGGATTTTGACTAGTTGGAAACCGTATTTCTTATGCACTTTTAGCTCCCTATTCATTATGAAACGGGCACTGATATTTTAACTTCTCTGCGACAGAACACCTCCACCCACATTTCTAATCATATTCATGAGTGGAGAAGGCAGAGAAGGCTTATTAAGGCCCCTATTCTGGATCAATTGTTATCTGATTGGTTCACTAAGTCCTGGTTGCCTCCTATTTCCCAAGATGTGGCCATGGGTGGTGTCGTCATCGAAGAGCAGGCTATTAGTCAGGCTCAGTACCTAGACTTGGCCTATTCCCAGTCCGGGACTCTTTATGACCTGATTCCTCAAGCTCCTCGGCCCAACACTGACCCTTCCAAGCCATCAGCAGAAGTACCTATTGATGGGGTTGTTGGTTCAATCCAGTCCCCATCCACAGCGAAACATGCCAAGCAAACCCAAACTGCTACTCCTTCGACTCCTAAGGTTTCTACCGAGGTCAATTCTACTCAAACTACTCAAACCTTGGGTAATAAAAAGAAAGGTAAAAATCGAAATAAAAAACCTGGAAACCAGCAGGAGACCCCACAATCAAACCATAATGACAACAACACAGGGAAAAGGAAGGCTAAATACCCTTGTCTGTTATGTGGTGGTGACCACTTCTCAAAGGAGTGTCCCTGTCAGGATGAAATCTCCCAGTTTTTGAATTCTAATCCTGCACCTGCAGTACTTACGGATCCCTTTCCCTCTCAACAACAGCTGGTAGACCACATGTTGAACCAGGGTAACTCTAGTTCATCGGAGGAAATTCGTATGATGTCCTCAGATACCATCCATCTACAAAATCGAAGCTAGAATTATGATAAACCCATAGATAAGCAAGAAGACTAATCTTCTTCAAGGAAAGCTCCCTCTACTAGTTCTCCAGAATCCTCGGCTATTGTTCCCTTGTCTATCAAGAAGCCTACTCTTGACGTGATTTTGCTCCCACCAAAGAGTACTCTTCGGAAGGCTGTCTTTAATCCCAATGCCCAAGCTGCTCAATTCTATAATGTGGTTGAAGATCTTGCTCAGGCACCTTGTGCGATGTCTACCTTAGAGGTACTCCAAAGTTTCCCTACACAGCGCAAGAACTTGTTGACCGCATTAGGAGCTGTAGACCCATATAACACTAACTTGATTCAATTCAATGTTGAGAACTATAAACCTAGATTGCTGCATAAACTTTCTTTTCAGATCATTAGGAAAGTAGTGGGAAAGAAAGTCTTTCGAACGGTACTAGATGAAGGAGCTTCGACCTCGGTGTTATCTCTGACTTGTTGGAAATATCTTGGCTCTCCCGAGCTTGTTACATCACCTACGACCCTTAAAGCCTTTGATGGATGGGGTTTGCAACCCCATGGCCTCATATCAACCCTCACAGTTGAACTGAGGGGAAAAACCGTTTCCATCCAAGTAGAATTGGTAGATGCCCCTTTAGATTATAACCTCCTTTTAGGAAGGAATTGGTTCTATGCCATGAATGATGTTGCTTCAACAGTATTTCAAACGGTCCAATTCCCTCATCTTGGGAGAATTGTTACCATTGACCAGCTTGATTTTTGTACGCTGGATGTTACTACCTCTACGGCTAATAACATCCCCATGTTAGGTTAGTCCCCTCCTCCTTACCAGTCGATTGGGGTAGGTATGCTTAAGGATTCATCCCTTATGGGGATTTTTCCCTCTACTCCTCCTAGCATGGATACCGCGACAATACATATGATCGCCTCATTTGATATTGAGCCCCAGGGCACAAATGTTGTTGAGTCCACCTCGTTGAACCTACACGAAGCTATGTATGACACCATTCAAACTTGTTCCGATGATCACACTGATGACATTAATTTAGTGGCTTCGGATCCTTACCATTTACCGTACTGGTTAGAACCTTCTCTTCTGATTCTAGACTATCTCTCTGAGACTTTTCCTTTCGATGAGTCCATTATAGAGATCATGAATACGGATGAGCCCATTTGGGAGGATCACCACCATAGATCCATGTTCCTCCCCAACACCAGTTCGGGCAGTTATGATTTCACATCCTTGTTTCCTACTGATATTGTCAACGTTCCGCAAAGTCCTATATTGTTGCAAGATACAAATTCTGAAGGAAACCTTTGCAACATTACTCAGACGAACCCAATTGACATATCAGTCAGGCCTGATGTTATTAAGCATGTTCATGTTGGGTAGAAATGATCCATAGATGAATTTGAAGAATATGAGGCACTTTTTAAGGAATTCTGTGATATTTTTTCCTGGTCCTATGAAGAGATGCTAGGGATTGACCTTTCCATTGTGGTCCACAAGATTAAAACTTATCCCACGGCTAAACCTGTCAGGAAAAAACTTAGGCAAGTCCATCCTAGGAAGGTCGCAGCTATTAAAGCTGAGATTGAGAAACTTCTGAAAGCTGGTTTTATTTATCCTATACCTCTGACAGAATGGGTATTGAACGTTGTCCCTGTCAACAAAAAGCAGGGCACCATTAGAGTCTGCATCGACTTTAGGGATTTAAATAAAGCTTGTCCCAAGGAAAACTTTCCTACCCCGCACATCGATCAGATTATTGACAAATGTGCTAGAAGTGTCATCTTTTCATTCATGGATGGCTTCTCCGGCTACAATCATATTGAGATATTGCCTGTCGATCAGCATAAGATGGCATTCATTTTCCCATGGGGAACCTTTGCATGTAAGAAGTTACCTTTCGGCTTGAAAAACACTGGAGCCACATTCCAGCATGCGATGTCCTATGTGTTTCACGACATTAAACATATTTTTGAACCGTACCTTGATGACCTCCCTGCTCATTCACAGCAACGGGAGGACCATCCTGGTCATCTTAGAGACATATTCCTGAGATGTCGTCATTATAATATACGGCTCAATCCGCATAAATGTGTTTTTTGTCTTGAGATGGGATGTCTACATGGCTTTGTGGTATCCAAAGATGGCATTTGGATCGATCCTTTGAATATTGCCGCAATCATTAATCTACCAGCCCCAACCAACATCCTTGAACTCCAAAGTTTTCAGGGGAAGGAAAAATTTCTCCGTCGTTTCGTGTGCAATTTCGCTGAGAAAATGCACGGTTATATGCATCTCCTCAAGAAGAACACTCCATTCTTCTGGGATGACCAGGTCCAATGTGCCTTTGATAGTCTTAAGCATGCTTTGACTCATTCACCTGTGATATACCCCCTGGATTATTCAAAGGATTTTCTCTTGTATATTGCTGCCTCCGCTACTACCATCGCCATGGTTTTAGAGCAGGACAATCTCCACGGTCAGGAGCATGTGATTTATTATGCCAGTAAGAATCTTATTGATTCTAAAACCCATTATCCACATGTGGAGAAGCTAGCTTTGGCCATGGTCATTGCTGTGCAAAAATTTCGTCACTACATTCTGCTTCACACTACCACTGTATTGGCTGACCAGAACTCGATGTATTACATTCTGACTCATCAAGTACTCCCATTGGATCGTCATCCTTCAGGAGTTCGATCTCGATTTTTCCAAGGCTACATCAAAGAAATCCTTGGTTTTTGCCGAGCTTTTATGTGACCTTCCCTGTGCTACCACGGAATCTGAGCCCAACGATTCATTTCCAGATGAATTCCTGTTCCTAATTAGCACTATTGATCCTTGGTATGGATATTTGCTGATTTATCTCCAGACCCAGCATTTTCA
The DNA here is from genome assembly GCA_001517045.1 of Pseudotsuga menziesii. Classification (NCBI taxonomy): domain Eukaryota; kingdom Viridiplantae; phylum Streptophyta; class Pinopsida; order Pinales; family Pinaceae; genus Pseudotsuga; species Pseudotsuga menziesii. Next base: position 274,472 of record LPNX010954878.1, read on the forward strand.
GCCGCATCTATCTCACGATGATCATCACCGCATCCATCACCACGCAAAGTACTACCTTATCTTGAATGATACCTTGTATAGACGTGGGATTGACTCCATTCTCTGGTGATGCCTCACTCATGAGGAGGCTGAACATGTGCTGAATGATTTCCACTCTAGAGCATGTGGCGGTCATTTATCTGGGATGGCTATAGCCCAGAAAATCCTTCGCGCTGGCTATTTTTGGCCTTCTGTCTTCAAAGACTGTCATACGCTGTTAAGAAATGCCCTCCTTGCCAACATTTTTATCCCAAAAAGTGCACCCATCCTGCTCCGCTTCAACCCGTCATTGCTGTTGGCACTTTTTCCAAATGCAGGATTGACTTCATGCATTGTAAACCTACCTCAGTCAAGGGGCATGGTTACATCATCGTAGCCGTGGATTATTTCACAAAATGGGATGAGGCCATGCCTACATATGCAGGAGATAGTAAGACTTTCGCTCTCTTCTTGTGCAATCATATCATAGCTAGATTTGGAGTTCCGCAGTCCATTTTCATTGATCACGGATCTCATTTCCGTAATCAAATGATGGAGGAATTGAGTGCCAAGCTAGGTTTTCGCCATGAAAAATCTACGTCATATTATCTGTAAGCTAATGGTCAGGTAGAGGCCATTAACAAAGTTTTGAAAGCTATGCTTCGTCGGATGGTTGGAGATCATAAATCCAATTGGAATCCCGTTATTTTTTCCACTCTTTGAGCTTATCGGACTTCCATGAAAACAGCTACTGGTTTCATGCCATTCCAGCTTGTCTATGGACTTGAAGTTGTCTTGCCGATCCAATGTCAGATTCCATCTTTACAACTCGCCGTCGAACTTCTCCCAAACACTTCCGCAGAGGAAGCAAGATTTTTGTACTTAAATAACCTTGATGAGACTCATAGAGATGATGCCTTGGCTAATGAGGCACATAAGAAATGCGTCAAAGCGCAGTACGATAAATCCGTCCAGCTTTGTGTTTTCAACGAAGGTGACCTAGTTTTGACTTATGATCAGAGATATGACAAGCTAGGAAAGGGTAAGTTCGAGTCCATGTGGTATGGACCTTTCATTATTTCCAAGGTGTTAGAGAAAGGAGCCTATGAGTTAGTTGATTATGATGGGACCCCTTTGGGGCAACCTCGCAATGGGTTGTACCTAAAAAGGTACTATGCCTAGGTCTTCTTGGATGGTATCTTGTATATATGTATATTGATTGAATTTCAGTGTGCTTTCAATATTTTCAAGATGGTTTTGAGTTTTGGTGTCCACATATATTTATACCATGTTTTGGTCATGCAGATGGCTTTCTACGGCTTCGTTGATGGTGCTTGCCACCACACCTTCAATCTAGCCTCAGCTGCTTAGGTTCTCTATTCCCCAGCTGAATATTTGGTCAGTTCAGGAGTGGTTTGCTTAGGTCCCGCTACTAATAACATCGCCGAGTATGAAGCAGTCATCGGTCTTCTGACAAAAGCTACCTCCCAGGATGTCCATGATCTAGTAGTTTTGATGGACTCTCAGCTCGTGGTTTGTCATTTAAACCATGTCTACACCATTAGGAACCTGGTGCTCCTTTGCCTCTTTCGAAGGGTACGTTTGTTAGAAAGATCATTTGGAACCATTACATATAGGCTTATCCCTAGGGAACATAATGTAGTTGCTAACTCATTGGCTGATTACATCCTAGATTGGCATATTGCCCATTCATGATGTTAAATCAAACATGGTACATTGTAAATAAACATTTAAAGACACATAGAACTCATAGAAAATGCATTTATCCATTTGAAACGTCTAAACACCGTGTAAAAGTCTGTATATATATATATATATATATACAAAAAAAATTTACAAAAATAGGTCCCAAGACCTCATTTGAAGCACGTAGGATTTCAGGAAAAATCATCATACAAAAATCCTGAAACTATCAGATTTTAGTATACATGTCTCATCTGCTAGTGGTGCTCGTGATAGCACATCACTGCTTGAGCGACCCTGTGTAGTAGCCTGCTGAATCGGTTTGGTCCTCCCACCGTAGATCTCTAGTATCTAGTCGGGAGGTCATCTATGTCAGCATCTGGGATGTCCAGAGTCAACCTATCTAGGTTCTCCTCCAGCTCCCCGGTGATATCATCACCCCGTGGGATGAAGCGAGCTTCAGCTCGCCTGTCTAATGGAGATGCTCCTCCAGGCCTCACTGCTCCAACATCTGCATGAAGACAAATAGGTATCGTCACTCATCATAAAAAATATAAAACATCAAAAACATCAAAACATTTTCCATTGTTAGCATTTCTTGTTTCTTGCCAATGTCACCCCACTAACCTCCAAGCGGGAGTGGTAGGTCAAGATCACCTGTAAAATCTATGCCTGCATAGGCATAGTCCTCGACCATGAGTATCTGATCCCACAGCCATCTGAAGAATGCATCACCGAACTTCACTTTGCCCCTACCCGCTCCTGTGCAAGCCATGACCTGGACCCACCTCAGCATATGGGGGTCCCATGCTCTCAGACTCTAGAAATTCACCTGGGGCCTCATCTAGGGGACCCGCTCAAAGAAGAAACACGCTAAGATGGAACCAAAACCGAACTGCTTCAGGTCTCCCTGCCGACATTTAGTCAACTGATCCTTGAAGATTGGAAGCAATGCTTCTTCCCAGCTGAACACCGTAGGTGCCATAGACTCTAGGGCATACAACATATGTGCCCTAGAAGCCTGATGTACACCTTGGATCCCTGCCACCCTCTAGATGGTGAACAGAACAATCCGTAGAGCCCCGTCTGTCACTGCCCTGATGGGGATTTTCTTCCCCGATGTACCTGTACCTGGTGCACAGTGTCGATCTATGAGTTCTCTGGTGGTAATTTCCCTGCCACGGGAACCTGTCACTAAGATAGGGGCACCACGTCTCGATAGTCCAATTAGGAAGTAGATATCCTCTACCTCCACTGTAAGTATATGTGCCCCCACCTCGAAATACTGTTGTTCTAGATTCCACATTCTCAGTATGTGTTCCAGTAGTCTCTCATGGGACACCATGCTTGGTGTCCAGAATAACTTTAAAATCCCATAGTTCCGGAGTGCGGTGATACAAACCAGATTTATTTCAGCAGTAGCATCCTCATCATCATGTGTTCTTTCCTTCCATATCACCATATTTTGGAAGCCTAGACCTGCCAAAAACAACAATGGTATGTATCAATATCATCCTTAAGTCATTGCAATTCAAAAGAATGAGTAAATTTGTACATATCATTGTTTTAACTTCTCCACGGCCGACACCGCCTGTGCCTCATTGGAGATAGGCAGTGGCACCGCCTGTCCACCATATTCTTGGCGCGATTCTCGGGTGGTACCGCCTATCCCCCAAGGGGTAGCCGCAGTGCCCGTAAATTGGATTTTAGGGCTTGCCAAATAGGCCTAAAACCCCACCATATCCCAAAATAAAAGCTATGAAATGAAAGATAAGGGTCTTAGATGTTACCTACAACTGACGAGACTGAAAACGAACGGTGGAAACTCCCGGTATCAGCTGTGGAAAATCTAGCTAGAAAATGCTCCAAGTGCTCTCTGCTAGAGGTAAATAGTGAAATGTTTGATTTTTTACTATTTACTTGCCTTATATAGACATTTTTTGGGTCTGACTTAGTATAGTTTTGATACTACATCATGTTCTAGTCAAAATCTATTTGTCATAATCCCTTAATGTTGATTTTGGATGCATTTAACACTTGTTTATGAGTAGTCTACAGGTTAACTTTAGTAAAAGATTTGGAAAGTTTGTTTATGGATTTTTCGTACTTTCACAAAATAGAAAAGGTCATTGCACATTTATTACGACACTTTGTCACACTCGTTAAAATCTAGTATCAAAGTTCCGAGTCTAGTTCAAGTTTCTTTCCAGGCTCGTAAAATACGACATTGTGTAAAGAAACGTCATGGAGTCTTCTTTTCACATCTTCTTTCAGAATCCTTAAACATGAAAAGATAGTCAATTATGTTTCCGAATATTTCCAGGCTCGTAAAAAGTGACATTGTGTAAAGAAAACTCATGGAGTTCTCTTTAAAACCTTTTCAGGCTCCCTAAATACGAAAAGATTGTCGAACGATCTTGTCTTCTTCACGTTCGTTAAAGTATTTGAAGAGTCGTCCATCCGATGGTAGGTTATCTCTTTCTCAGTTCGGATAGGACTATTTACAAGAAAGGAACACTCCAGCCAATCATGACTGGAAGAGTTCTCTAAGGTATGATTTTATACTTTTTTGGGCCTTAGAGACTAAATCATACGAAAAAGTACCCCCATGGAGTCTTCTTTCGTATTCGTTCAGACTCTCTAAACATGAACGATATCGAGTTTTCTTTCCGTGGACTCGTTAAATTAAACATTGAGAGACCCATTTTGGGAATGAAACCCTTTTCTCTCAGGTTCGTAAAACATATGATACTGGACTTGTCTTCTGACAAGCTATATCGAGTGTTTGTTACCCTCTTTGAACTCGTAAAACCAAAAAGAGGCACTCATCAATCATGATGGGGGAAATGGGAAAGGGAATCATTTTGCAAATAATGGCAGTTGTTTGTGGTTACCTTTGAACATGGCACTTGTCTGCACAATCATGTCAGTCAATTGGGTATTCAGTTGATCTCCATGACGATCCACTTTCATTAGTCATGCCAATCCTTTGAATCTTTTAAAAGAATGCATTGTCCACTGTCGCATTGCGTATCTGTCCTATCTAGTCATGCTGCCAAGTCATTTTGTCATGCCACCCGATGTTCAAAGGGAATCTGAAGAAGTCTTACCTCTGCAGTATACACAGTCTTTGTGTCAGTATCTTTGAGTCATTCATATGGTTACTACATTCACATCATTCCAGAACTATGTTTCAAGTTTCGTGTCGTCGATGTGGGACTCATCATGGCCCTCCTTTGATGAGATTATTCCTGTCGACATCAGCTCATCATCTGGGAAATAGTCTTAGAAACAATATTTAGTACCTTGAGATCTATATTCCTTAATGACAGATTCTCTCGCTCTCGACATAGGTTCACATCATTGACCTTTGATCGATAGACTTGACTGAGTGTTCGACTTCAAGACATCTATTCACACTTAGTAGATTGTACTAGAGTACCTTGGGAATCATTGACATTAATGGTGACCTCCCTTGCACTTGTTAACGGTTCACATCATTGGCCGGTAATCAAGTGGTTGCTACCATGTTCGACTTCAGATCATTGTAATCACATGGATAGAATCGTACTTTTTGGAAGAGGAGACGAAGACCCTGGGTATTTGTTTAAAAGCGCTCATTGATTTTTCCCTAGGTTGTGATGGAGTTTTGTATATCTAGCATGGATCCACATTTGTATGGTCATGGCTATGCTCAAATTTGCGTCTATATGACATAGATCTACGTTGTATGTCTGGTATCTATGTCCAATTTTGAGTCCTCTATCACATGGATCTACGCTGTATTCTAGTAGCCATGCTTGTTTATTCCACTCATGGATCTACCTTGTATTGGTCTGCAGCTATGAGTTTGGTTACTTGTGTATATGAGTCAACATACTGATGTACTACAGATGCCTACTTTACTGCATACTCTGATCGAGCCAACATTTTCATCTCCTGGCAAGGATTTGTTCTCAAAGCTCTCGTTTATCGTATCACTCTAAGACTCATGCTTTGGGGGGCATCCTGTTATACCAAAATCATGTCACCATCATGTGATAAGAACTTTGACATACCTACTTTCCCTGAATCCCAGCTTCTGGAGTGAGGACTAAATGGTTTTTTATCAGTCTATCATACAAATTCCCAGCACCGCACATGCCCCTTTCTCCTAGAGCAGTACCCCTACTCGCACCACCTTTCATCGGTTGTCCACAAGCGGTGCCACCACCCATTGCCTTTTGTCCATAGGTGGTTATTACCAGAACCTCTATGTCATAGAAGGAGAAGCGCGGTACCCTGGGTAAAGAGGGAAAAAAGAGAAGCTTCTCGAGGCTTCTAGATGATAAGCCTCGAGATATCCCTTATCGCTACTACTATGGGTTGGTTGAGCTCGAGATCTCTCATCCTAGGATCTTAGAGGCCACCTCACCCACTAATTTCTCAACCATCTCTATCCATTAAAGCCCTATAAATATGAGCTCATATCCATTGTGGAGGGGAGAACATTGAAGGTATTGTTATGCTGTTGGACTGATTATTGGCCCAAGATCATTTCGAGAGAGCATAGAGAGATAGAGTCGAAGCTTTTGGGGATGAAGAGCTGGTTTCATGGAGATGCATGTCAACACTAAGGCTTGGTTGTAAACTTCTTCATATTTCTAATGCAAGTTTATTTTTTGTCCCATATATATTGTTGATGTTTGATTTTAGATATATATTGCTAGATTCCTTAGTCACTAGCATAAATTAGTAGATCATATTCTGGTTGCTTTGATCTGTTTCGTGTTGAACTCTTTTGCAGGTACACAGGTGAACTATCAAAGCCTTGTATTCCAGATATCTACAGTGTCTGGGGAGAGTTATCGGCCTCTGTGATCTATTTGTTCTGGATCTAAACCATTCAGACCAGCGGAACACCTTGCTATCCGTAGGAGGTGAAATATTCCGATCAACAGTCTACCCTGGTCATCTAGACCACCCTGGTCCCCCTGATCATCGTGATAACCCTACTCTCGGGCTTCTTTAGCTTCCTCAGCTGCAGCAGCCTCAACGGCATCGATGTACACAAGTACTGCTCTAGCTACCTGCCTCATAAGGCATATCCAGACATGTGGTATACCAACCACTAGCTCCTGCATAACGCCAGGGATATGCTAAATACGTAAAGTAGGTACTCTTTGGGTAAGCCTAGTGGCCATCTTTCCCTCAAGAACCCTAATCAAACCATGGTATTCTCCCGCCATAGGACACACATACATACGTGGATTCCCAGCAGGGCAGACTATTCCAATATCTACATTTTAACATTTTAAAGGATTAAAAACTCTTATACACATGTATATACCTTTATGACTAAAATTCATAAAAAATTAAAAACTTGAAAACAAAAATACCTGACGCTTCCCATGCTCCTCCAGGAGGGAGGACAAGGTCGGTGTCACCTCAGAAATCTATCCCAGCATATGGAAACTATTCCAGTGCTGGTAGCTGTCGCCCCCACCATAAGTAGAATTCGTCGTCGTATACACTTTGAGCCGACCCACCGCCTCCCTAGCGGAGGAATATTTCTCCCCATCTACTCAGTCTAGGCTGATGGGGAGAACAAACTAGTAGTGGTACTACCGGACTCAAACCAGGAACCCTCTCAAAGAAAAAGGCCACCAATATGCTAGAATAACCGAAGTTTTTCCATCAGCCTCTTTTACAATCAGAGAGTTGCTTCCTCATTATCAGGATTACTCACGAGCACCAGTCATATAGGGATCCCTGTAGACAGTCCACTGCAAGTCTCATTTGGTTTCAAGTTGCAAGGTGAAGTGATGATGACCCTACAACCCTCACTATAGTACTTGCCATCACCTATAATGGCAAGCTGCGAATATGACCAATAGGGATGCAACTACCCCTCTTTTGAGTACCGGGCGCACAGTGTGCATCAATGTAGTTCTACACACTTAGGAGGTCACCGCCTCTACCGGTACCTTCCAAGTTAACCGGAGCTCCTTGTCGTGACAAACCAGAGATGAAGAAGATGTCTTCCAAGGTAATCTCTAGAAACTCACCTTGTAGGTCAAACATACCAAGATCATGATCCCAATAGTTTATCATAAAATCCAGTAGGCGAACATTGGATCGCATAGGTGAGGTACAGAAGAATTTTAGCAACCCACTTTTCCGCAAAGAATTTACCGTGGGGGCATTCCATAGAGATTCTTGGTCCATGTCTTCATGCTCCCTCTCCCTCCACTCAAGCACCATGTTTCAATCTAGTAACAAGCCATTTATCAAACATTAAATTCATAGAAAAACTTTTTTTTTTGGCCCTACACAGTTTTTTCCTACCTCACGCAGTGTACGCAACTGTCCTTTGGACAAGCCGCATATTGTACGTGACTTGGTTTCAGGAAACCCGTGTACAAAATTTGTGTACACAACTATTGATATACTATACTCGCGTACACAGCGTGGCTTCTTTGAGGATAGTAGAAAACATAAAATTTTAGCCAAAAATTGAAATTTGCTTGGATCAAATGAAAGAGCATGGAGTGTAGTTTTACTTGGCACTTGCGGTTTTGAGAATTTTCCACCGAGTTGTCCACAATGAGCAATTAAAGGTAGAGGTAAAACTTGTCTATTTTGGGTAAAAAGTCAAATGGTGAGTTTTTTAATTTCTATTTTGAACTATTTATAGAAATATTATTTCAAAAGTGGGTTTTTACCTATAGTTCATATTTTTTATAAAAATCAAACTAATACTATGTATTTTTCCTCAATGTAATAGGTCTAAGGTCATTTGAATTTGTTTTTCGCTCATATAGGATAGGATTTCGGTCATTCACATGCATTTTTGCATTCACACCTAATCCACCTTAACCCTAGAATTACCACTTTGATCACGGACTATGGTATTTTAACCATTAGTACCTCGTCTATGCCACTATTCTTTCATGGATAGGGCTTTCCTCACATGAGTATCCTCAATTAGAACCCACTTATTGTCTTTTGATACTCATGCTACATTTGTCATAGGTTCAGGGGAGACTCCTTACCTATTTTTCATGCCAAATTGAGCCTCATTTTGGTCTCTTTTTACAAGCTATCCTTTTATAAGAATCCCCACCTAGTATGGAGTTTCTTTAGGCCCGGGTCTAACTCCTCAAAATAGACTTGACTGCTGAGTAAACTTGTCCATTTAGGCTCGTTAAGAATATGTGAATGGGCATCCACATTGGTGGTAGGTTATCTCTTTCTCGGACCATGTGGAATAATATGAGAAAGGAGCACTCTCTTTTCTGCGGAATTGAGAAGAGTATTCTCAGGTATAGGTTTATCACTTTTCTAGACCTAAGGGACTAAATTTACGGAAAAGGAACACCCGGTATGAGCTTAGTTTTCTCTTTTTTCATGCTCTGGACCTAAACATGAAAAATATTCCGAGTGTACTTTATGTCTTTGTCATGCTTGTTAAACAACAAGAACAAAACATAGAATTTATTGTTGTAAGCCCCATTTCTTGTACTCAAATGGATCTTTGCGAGTGATCTTGATTTCCTTCACACTTGTAAAAATCAAGCTATATGCTACTCTCGAAGGAGGATTGGGTAGGTGGTAATTTAACCTTTTTCGGACCTCCCTGACTAAGTACGAAAAAGTTTCACCTTTTCTTCTACGGAAGTGAAGAGAGTTATTATGTGGTATGTTTTATACTTTTCCGACCTCAGGAGACTAAATTGGACGAAAAAGGACACCCTTGGAGTCTTCTTTGGAGTTTTCAGACTCTCTAAATATGAAAACACCAAGTGAGCATATACTAGTTCGGGCTCATAAAATCCATGAATCAGTGACACTATCAAGCATTATTCTCTCTTCTCTTCAAGATTGTCAAAAATGAAGAGAGAATTGAGTTGACTTTCCTGGACTCGTTAAAATTTAACAGGAAAGATAAGGAAGAAGTTTTATTTTGATTTTCAGTCGGTGGCAGTATGTCTTCCTTAAACATAGCACTCTTTGTACTGTCCGATACTCATGTCTCAGTGTTCACTTTCAGTTTAGCTATCACTTCGAGTTTCTTACTCCTCCTCTTTCTCGTTATACCTGGGGAATCTGATCATGTCTCCTACATGACAGAAAAGTCTACTTGTATTATCTGCAAAGTTAAAAGCTGCCTTGGGTCATCTCAGTGTCATGCTCACTGTTCAAGGATTTAGCTGTGCATCTGATTTGTATCTTGATTCCATCATTGTTCTATCTATTATTACTTGTGTATCGCTTCCTTTATCCAATTCTTAGTCACTCTTGTGATCCGTTGGAGTATCTATTGCCTTCCTCATCACAGTATGGTTTCTCATTAGCACTTCCTGACAACAAAGACCTCGAGTTTTTGATGATAGTACCTTAGGATTCACTTTCATTATTGGTGAATTCCTTTGCTTCAGTTGTCAATTATCACCTATTGGTTGACAATCTGTTGAATCCTATCCATGTTCGACTTCAACACATCTATTCACATGGCCTGGATTATACTAGTTCTTTTTTATTTTTGACGAAGACCTTAGGTTCATCTCTATGGCCTAAGTTGTGCAAGATTATGTTGTGTTCTCTTACACAGTTTCCAGATTTTTGAAGACTCATCATTATTGTATATTTTCACTTTGATCCACCTTTGTAATATACGTGGTATTGAACCCGTATCATATGATGTACTTAAATATTGTAAAGGAGCTAGTGTTCCAGTATATTAAACATCGCATCCTCATATATGACTTTGTATATGACATTACTATGTATTTGTTTTAGGTACTTCCTCTGCTCCATTGGACCTCTGAGTTCTTTAAGATAATGATTATAATGTATTTCAGCCACCACTTCCCTCTGACCTCACACATTAGGGGCATTTGTTATCAACCCAAATGGCACTTCTCCATCCTAGTGCCGACATTCTTTATGTTGGTACACAAAAGGACAAACTAGGATTGAAGTTTCCCAAAGCACTATAGATGGGCATGACTTGGGATGCATTTACCTCTTAAACCAGCTTGCTATATATTTTTCTAAGTGTTGAGTTGTGTACGAGACTATCTTCATTACAACTCGCGTACTGTACACGACTATCTGCATTACAACCCGCATACACCAGCGTACGCCGGTTTCCTTCAAGCAACTCGCGTGTCATACGTGGGTTGCCTATATCAATAGTCACGTACATCTTAGTTTGGGTTTAAAAAATATAAAACACGATTATTTGAGATTAGTTGGGCCCTAATCTTTAACCATCCCAACTGTTTCAACCACCCCAGCCTTCGAAACTACTCCATTTCCCAAAGTATAAATAGAGGCCTTGGGGTGGGTAATAATCAATCAATATTGGAGAACAAAGTTATGTTGGTGGTATATCTTCAGAAGTCTTGGAGCAGCAGAACTCAGAGTCCTTTGGTTGCAGAGGAGTCCTTGTCTCAGAAGATGGGTTGTACTCTTATCTCATTCACTGATTGTTAATAAAGAGAATTCTTCTTCCAACATTGTGTTGAGTCTATTTCATGTATTGTGGTTAATTAATGTATTTGATTATATGCTTGATATATTGTTTATCTAACCTCTTATATATACATGCATGAGATATTACTTGGAGAATTTTCTCTTTACAGGTGAAAGAGGTACGTCCCTGGAAGCTTTGGAGAGAAAAGGAGCGGGAGAATATCAAGCTTGGATCAATCGTCGGTAATCAGATAAGTCAAGACTTTTTTCCTATTCCCTCTCCATTCTCTAGTAAAGCTGATTGTCTGCAAGGTTAGTACTAAGTTGGTAACCCCAGACCCTAGATTACAAGGGTGCTTAATCCTGAACAACAATGATGACCATAATATTGATGATGTTTTCAAGGTAGAATTTTTGGTGGTACTAATTGAATGGATGTGTGCATTGGGGGATCATTCAAAACCTTCCTAGAAAAAGAAGAGGGAGATCAATGGAACATTATGACCTGGTTTCATTGCATAGATTTAATCATGCGTTTATGAGAGGCATCAAAATTTAAGTCAAAAGCATATTATAAAACTATATTGTTGAATTTGTAGTTGAGCTCAACCAACCTTTTTTTATTAGAAGAATAGTTCAAGGAAGGATCTCATTGGAGGCTAGTGAAGGAAATCACAACCTCAATGAAGATGTTTTTTATGGAGGAGGACTATATGTATTTTAAGCCACTAGTTATGAAAGAAAAAAACCTCATGTTGGGGTATGATGTGAAATTGAAATGAAAAAGAATAATTAGTTAAAGGAAAAATGTATTATAGAGAAGGCATAGGATCAAGAGACAACAGAGCAAGATTTGAACCAAGCTGCAATAACCAAAAAGTGGTGATTTTAAGATACATGATATTCATTGATTTGTTGGGAAGATGAAGTTGTAATATAAATATTGATGAAGATGGAAGCCAAAAAGTGCGACTAAAGGAGTCAGAGAGGTTGCATAAATGTGAAGAGAAATTAAATATGTGGTTAAGAGAACATGTATTGGTAGTGAAAGAAAGTCTAGAAAAAGAGATGGAAAGAGGTGAGATGTATAGAAAATTACAAGGACCCATAGAGGAATTCTTTATGATAGGAATTCATGTTCAAATCAATGGATTTGAGACAATGCAATAAGCAGTCACATCGAAAGATTTTTTTTTTTAAATCAAAAGGGTAGTTTTTTATTTTTTATTTATGAGGACTACAGAGTATGATTTCACAATCGCCAATTAGCCATTTACAAAAATAACAGAAGGTAAAGATCGAGAAGACTGAAAATTACATAGATCGTTAAGATTAAAAATATTTCTATTTCAATGACAGAGCGCTTAATGAAACACTCTCATGGAAGCGGCTAAAGTATACTAGGATCTCCATTGATACTGAGATTTCCTGGAGGCAGCAGGAAAGCTTTATTTCCTAGCAAGTCTGCATGATTGTTTAAATCTCGCAAGATATGGAAAGAAGTAACCCTTTCAACGTATTTCAAATTATTATGAATACACTGCAGAGTTTTATTCAAGGACGGATTGTTAAAATGATCTTCATAATTTAACAATTTGATCAATAGCTCAGAGTCCCCAAAAATTTGAACTGACTAGTATCCTGTCTCCTTCGGAATCTGGAAAGCTTTAAGAAGGCTATAACTTTTTTCCTGATTATTTGAGCTAATTCCAAGACCCCAGCTGAAATAGGTTTCTCTCAAACAGTCCAGAGAAAAAATCAATCCACCAGCACCAGCGATCCCAGGATTTCTCTTGGACGCGTCGTTGAAGAAGATGGTAGCAATGCAGGGGCTCTTCCACCACGATGGAAAGGCTGCAACACTAATCCTCATGCGCTAGGAAGGAGGAGGAAATGGTTTGATAATGATGGACCTTTGGCCAATCGTAGAAAAACCCAACCATGAGGCAATTTTTGGAGGCAGAGCGGAATTTTTAATTGTTTTACTGACAAATTCCAAAATTAACGATTTTGCTTTGCTTACCACATCTCTGGGAGTGGATGAATTCCTGTTAAAAATCCAATCATTTCTGGAAAGCCACAATTTCCACCATATCCCTTTTGGTATTGATTGCCAAATATTACTCCATTCGACATTTTTCCCTTTAAAACAGGAAGTCGATCTTTCCAAGTTACAAACAATGGAATGAATTCCATGTGAAAGGGAGTAGCAATGTTCATTCCATGAATAACCAACTTCCACACTGACTGGGTGAAAATGCAATTGACAAATATATGCTCTGATGTTTCTGATGCAGAATTACAAAAGCAGCATCTGAATGGACCACGAACCCCACGTTTAGACAAGTTTTCACATGTCAATGCCTTATTATGCATGAGAAGCCACATGAAAAAATTCATCTTAGGAAGGTTGTAAGAGGACCAAATAGACTTCCATTGAGTAGGGGATAAGAAAGAATACTGAGAAGTATGTAATGCAAAAAATCCAAGAGCCGCTGAATATTTTCTTGTCGGACCCCATCCCCATTTATCCTTAGAAGAGAAATGGACAAGAGCCAGTCCTAAAGATCTGAAATCAACATTTTTTGCTAAAAAAGAAGAGGCTCTGGAATCTCAAGAAGAGCCCAACTAGCCCAATTCACATTGTTATGCCAAGAGCATATATCAGCAAGCCGGAGGAGACCTTTATTAATTAACCATGATTTGATCTCATTTAAAGAGTTTAGAGAGGAAAGAGGAGGGTTTCCTAAAATATTATCTTCCCATAATTATATCCTTATCCCATTGCCAGGGATTTTGTAGAGCTAATGTTGAATATGGCCAATTCCTCTTCTGCACAAGTTCTAGATTGTTGTACCAGAAGGTGTATTTTCTGATTTTAAATTTCTCAAAGAACCTCCCTTGAGATATTTCATCCGTACAATCTTGCTGAATGGATTATTTTTATCTACAAACAACTGCCAAATGATTTAACCACCCAGAGCTAGATTTCCCAATCTAGGATCATGAATTTGCAAATCACCTTCCGAAAGAGGTCTTTTGAGAATTTCCCAACTAACCAAGTGCATCTTGTTTTGATTACCTTTGCCACCATTCCAGAGAAATTCTCAAAGAAGTTTGGAAATATGAGCAGTGATGGACTTGGGAGCAAGAAGCAAAGAGGATTGGAATAAGGGAAGGGTTGAAAGGACCGCCTTAATTAAAACCAACTTTCCAGCCATTATTAACCAATAGCCACCACGGGAGACTATTTTGTCTTTTATTTTACTTATAACTTCCAGTCAAAGCGAGGGAGGACTTGGTCCCAAGGTTAATGGGAGACCCAAGTAATTGAACTTGTCCCACTTATCAAACCCAGGAAATCCCAAGGAACGATCTATTCGTAGAAATTTCAACTGATCGACATTCCAACCAAAGACAACACTCTTTCTTTTATTGATCAAATCTCCTGAGCTTAGGCAAAAAAATTGTAAAGTCTCATTGAAAGCTCAAGCAATATTTAATGAAGCCCCTGGCAGAAGAAGAGAGTCATCAGTGAAAAGAACATGATTTATAGAATCCACACCTCGTTCTTCCTTAATGCCTGGAATAGAACCTGCAACCAATTCTGCTGAAAGTTTTCTACTCAAAGATTCAGCCATCAATATATAGAGAAAAGGTGACAAAGGGCACCCTTGACGGAGTCCTCTTGTGGCTTGGAAAAAATCTGATGGTCTACCATTAACAAGGGATGTTATCCAAGGCCTATCTATGCAGGATTTTATCAAACTAACAAATTTCCCACTAAATCCAAAAGAGAGAAGAACTTGATTGAGGAAAGAGAGCTTAATGCGCTCGAAGGTATTTTTCATATCAAGCTTGATGATCATAACTTTCTCCTTCCTTTGGAAGCTGGAATGAAGGGATTCTTGCACTTTTATCACATTCTCTACAAGGTTCCTACCTTTAACAAACCCATCCTGGAGAGGAGAGATTAAAATCCCCAACAAGGGCTTGAGTCTATTGGCTAAGAGTTTAGTCAGGATTTTATAAGAAGCGTTGCAGAGCAAGATAGGCCAAAATCTATCAAAAGTTTATGTATTTACCTCCTTAGGAGTTAAAGTGAGGAAAGTAGAATTTGTACCCCCTCCAACTTTGGATTTTTTAAGAAATACTAAAATCGTTTGGAAAAGATCTAATTTGATAACATGGCAATAAGCTCTGTAGAAGTGAATGGAGAAACCATCCGACCTAGGGGCTTTATCTGGCTCCATTGCCCAAATAACGCCCACAATTTCTTTTTCTAAGAATGGTTTCACTAAACCAGCATTTAACTCAGCAGTGACTAAAGAAGGTATATTAGATATAAAAAAATTCACTCACAGCATTATCTGCGACACCGTCCTTTGTAAACAGAAGCTGAAAATGTGAATGAGCATTCTCCTGAATTTGCTAGTGCCCTTTAATAACCTCACCATCGCTTGAATTAATTTTCGAGATATGGTTTCGAGAAATTCAAGCTCTGCATTGTCTATGGCAGAAGGAAAATCTTTTATCTCCCGCAAGCAACCAAAGACTACGTGATTTGGGACGCACATGTTCTTCTTCCTAGCGAAAGGAAAGGAAATAATGTGTTTGTGCATACTGCTCCTTCACCAAATGAGATTTAGTAATTTCTGATTCCTCCAAATTTAACTGAAACTATGCTAACGCATGGACAAACTCTTGCATGTAGCTCATAGGAGTCGAAAGATGTTTTTTTATCCAACTTTTCAAAGCATACTTGAGTCGCTTGAGTTTCTGTTCCCAAACATAGCTGGGAGAACCATCAACAAATTGAGACCAAGCATGAGTCACAGTTTCCCAAAATCCATCCCTCTCAATCCAAAGGGGACTGAATCGGAATGGTATAGGACTGAAATATTCCTTCTCTTCAAACAAAAAAGAGATAGGGTGATGATCAAAAGTTATCTTAGGCGTGATTTTAGAAGAGATTAAGAAATTCCCATCCATCAAAGAAATTTGGACCAAAAATATACCTAGACGATCTAAAATGCTGGCAACCCCAACTCTGTTATTAGTCCAAGTATATCGCCCTTTCTTGGATTTGAAATCCTGAAGATCCCAAGCATGAATAAAAGACTCCACAAACTCATGAAAATGATGTTTGCCCCGAACTCCTCATTTTTTATCAATAGGATCTAATATAATATTGAGATCCCCGACCACAATAATATTGATGGGAGTGTGAGTTTCAATAAATTGTGACAGAGAATTCCAACATTCCTTCTTCTCAATAAGATTTACAGGGACATAAAGGTTAAATAGAGCCATGGAAGTATTACTTGGTATATGTTATAGATCTGTATAAATCCAGTGTTGGGATGCATACAAGGATTTCAGAATAAACTTTTCCTCGGACCATAAAGTTGCAAGTCCCCCTAAAGTGCCCCTTGCACTGACAGCCATGCCAGAATAATTTTTCCACTTTGATTTGCTTAAGAAAAGTAACACTTATTCTTCAATATTTGTCTCTTGAAGCAAGAGAATGTCTGAAGGTTCCACTCACAAAATATCTTTCACTGCTTCTGCTTTCTTGGGATTCCCAAGGCCCCTATAATTCCACGAGACGATATGCATTATTTACTTGAGAAAGAGCGATTTATCCCTCCCTTTGGGGGTCCATTCCGCTTACTTATACCTAATGACATTTTTGTTGTAGCCTGACTACCCTGCATCTTTAGTCTCTCAGCTTCTTCTTCTTGAATCTTCTTTCGAGACTTTATTCTTGCATTTTTGGTGAATTGCTCATCTTCTTCTGAGGAACCAGAAGTCTCTGCCGATTTCTTCTTTAGAATTTCTGTATAGGAGGGAGAAGATGTAGCTCTTGTGGGAGAATTATGAATATCCTGCATGATTGCATCTGCACTAGGATTTTCTAAGATTACTGGTTCATGATTTTCCTGTGACCCAAGATTTACATCACCATCTTCTTTATGGACTTCAGAGTGTTTCACTTCATCCTCTTTGAGAATAGGAGAGTTCTGATCATCAGAAGGGCTTAAAACCATAAAAGGATTTGAAGAAGAAGAAGCATTTCCAGCAGCCTAGGAATTTAAAGATTTTTTCTCACCATGAATGGCTCCTTTCCCAACATTTCCTCGTTTGCCTTTCATTTTATTATCTTGTTTGGAGGTGACTACTTTCTGTACTTGATTCCATTGATTAGCCTTCTCATTTTCCAGTTCTTCTTCTGATTTTTTCTTGCAATTGTGAGCAAAATGGCCATATACATGGCAATGACGAAACTTGAAAGGGATTTTTTCATAATCAAGATCCTGAATGTGATATCATTCAGAAACATTTAACTTGATTGCCTCAGGAATCCCTATCTCTAAATCTACTTCAACACAAATTCGTGCACATGAATATTGTTCTTTCCTTTCTGCCCTATCGATGTACTTTCCAAGTTTGTTTCCAATGGTTTCCAGCGATTCTGAATTCCAGCAATGAAGAGGTAAATGGAGGAGCCTAAGCCATATAGGAATAGTTGGAGGTACATCCTGGGTAGGGTCAAAATCCGGAGTCCACTTATTTAGGTAGAGCCCCTGTGGACCCATAAAATATGGTCCATTTTGAAAAATGAGGTCTCAGTCTTTTTTTTATTCAAACATGAATACATAATAACCTCTGCCAACCAAATGGTTGTGAATTCCTTCAGTAACCAGAGGCCTCCAATTTCACTGAACCCATCCATCAATTGCCTTCGGAGAATTCCAAAGACCTATAAATTTACCAATGATCCCATGCTCCGCTAGGTTCAACGCAGTCCAACGAGGACGTTCTGCTAGAAGATCGACAGAAGGAATATTTGTTTTCTTCACAAATGTCTACAGCATTGGAATTCCCTTTCTCTTCCCATGGGATGTTATAAGGTGTTGAAAATAATCAATCTCTAAAGTAGGGGGGGATCCCCTCTAGAGGCCATAGAAAGAGCACTCTTATACAAAGGAAGTGAGAACAAGACAATCTAGGATTTAATTTCCTGGAAAAAATATGCTGGCAATGTGATCCCTCAGACAAAGAAAATCGCCACGATCACTGTCAAGTGTTCAGACTGTAACAAGGGGCGAAGGCTAATCTAAAAAATTCATAAATCCTGAGTTGGTCACAACCTTAAGCTAATAACGGTCCTACAAAAGAGAATTCACAAACCAGAGCCGGCAGCATGGAGCATAAGTGTAATCTTGATCGAAATGTTGTAATGGATCAGACCCTATATAGGAATCTAGAAACCAACAGTCTTCAACGAAGAGATGAATGCTCATATCTTGAGTGAAACTCCATGACTTGCAACTAGAAATTGACACCAGCAAACCAGGCCGAGAAGCTCTGATTCAAATCTTCTTGGAGCGAATTTCCTCTCTGTAATCTCATGGATTTTACATCCAAAGAGAACTTTGATTAATAAATAGAAGAGCCATAGTCATAGAGTTGTAAGATGGTGAGGCATTTTGCGATGTGAAGGAAATGAACATGGTACAACCCAAAGGTAGTGGAGCAAGTCCAAAATAGTCACCACCCCCTATGCATTTTAAGAAAAATAAGGAAATTTTTAGACTTTCTTCTTATTCTGATTTGGAAGCACCACCCAAAAGGATTCAGGGAATAACAATGGTTGATATAACCAGTTACAGGAAGAAATACAAGTGCTATGGAAGAAAAAAATGTAGTTTTAATTCCAATTCAAGTGAAGGGACAAGTTTGGTCAATCAACTAGGCCCACAAGGTTTTACTCTTGTGCATGATCAAACCAACAACATTGTTGGAGCGACAATTAATGTATTGGTATACCTTCTCGAGTTCTCGAGGAAGGATGAGAATGATCCATAACAATAGTGGTTCCTATGTGATTCAATGTAGAGAGAAAAGAGAATCAATGCTCTAGATGGCATGATTGTAGAGTCCCAAACCACATTATAGGGGAGGGTTCTCAATGTGACATGAATTTTGTGTAGTATGATCTCTAAGGTACTATTAAAACCCTATATAAAGTAAAGGAAGACTTATTAGATTAATTTTAGATGCCTAGCTCAGAGAAATGGAGTGTTGAACTGAAGGATATCTAACAAATTGCTGGTGAGTGTGCTTGGGAGTACAATTAATAATTCCATGGACTAAATGCTAGACTATGTTATCTTATTCATGAAGCCCAACACAAAGAGTATTGGTTCATTTAAGGCCTCTTACCCTTAGTTAGAGTGTCACTTATACAACGAAAGTGAACCACACAAAAATAATCCTTAGCCCAATCTATGAAGGTTGAGGCCATGAATGCGTACCCTGAGACTATTTCAGGATTCCTTGTGGTTATAAAATCAATTAACGTAAGTCCATAACTTGCATAGTTCTAGTCTCAATTTTCATCCCTGAAGGAATGGATCTAAGAGGTGAACATAACCAAGGTAGGGAGATAATAAGTTCGGTGCATAGTATGCAAGATATAGGGACATACTGTTATGATTTCCTCTCACTAAGGATTGATAAACTCCTAACTCAACTATGCCACCCACTAGGATTCCAGGCAATTTGGCCAATGAATATTACCAGATTTGTAGATTCTAAGGGCATCCCTCAAATATTTTTCTCATGTTGCAAAAGTATAATTTTTCCCCTATGGTGGTACCTTGTGACTTCTAAGAAAATAAAAAACCATAGTATGAAAAATGGTAATTCTTTATAAGCACTTGTGTAATGATTCAAGAGAAGTTCCTTGTGAGTGGAAAAAGAAAGTAATGGCCTTGTTGAAGGAGAAGGTTGAGTAGGATATGAAAGAGGCTATAAGGGATGATACAAAGGAGGATATTGAGGGGGGTGTGGTGGTGGGAAAATAGGCCCTATAAGATGTTATAATTGTGATGAGGTATATTATATCTATATGGATTGTCCACTACCAATAATTTTTAAATGGTCACTGCAAGACCATAGGTCATGTAAATAAGAAATATCTCGACCTGTTGAAAAAATGGGAAACAATGATTTGATGATGGAATGAAAATTTGGTAAGTTATAAGCCAGTAAATATTAGTAAGAATGGGGATCCAAGTATAAATGTAAGGACTAGAGGAGGATCTCGCATGGGTGGTGATAAAAAAAATGAGAAATATTTTAATATAAGGAAAGATACCCCTGGAGATCTTGACTTCGATGTGGCCAAATAGAAGATTACTTTAGGTAAGGTTTGGAAACAATTCAAGAAATTGTTGTTGTGGTAGGAAATGAAACAAGTAACTGTATATTCACCTAGAACCCTATCAACTATCTATGATCACAAAGGAGAATACAAGGACAACAACCTAAACATGTTGAAGACATACGCTCTTCAAAGGTAATTCAAGACATATTTTATTCTCTTATTAAGGTTTCGGATAATTAAATTTTAATAACTAACATGTGATTAAGCTTTAATCATTTCATTTGAGTGAGTAGAAGGGAAACCTATCCACACCCCTCTACTTGAGAGGCATGCTAGATAGGTCAAAAAGAAAAAGAAACCAAGGAAAAACCAATCATTCAAAATGGATGCCAAGATTCATGGGCATGAACTTTGATATTTCATGTTATCCCTACGGTTGGATATGGACATCCTTTCCAAGAATTCAAGGGATTTGATGGGAATTCCATGCTTTGGTGCACTTTTCCATCAAGTTTTGGCTTATGAACTAGGATAGGATTTATCCAATTGGATTCCTTGAGAATGTTGAGGTTAACCTTGGGATAATGAAGATAAATGTGGACTTTGAAGTCATTAAAATAATATATGAGAAGAACACCTACCACGTACTCTAGAGATTAATGACAATGAAAATATTTCACTTTGAAGAGGGGGGTAATGTCCTTTGAATCATATGGGACAAGACCAATGCAACCTATTAACCCTACTATGGGACCTCAGTACAAAGATTCAGTGAATGAAGTTATGGATGGTTTGATGATTGATTAGTTATACAAGTTGATGATTGAGATGTGAGATTATTATGTACCTTGGGGCCCATCCCAACACTAGTATAAAAATGGGTAATTAGTGACTATGTGACCAAAAACGTTAGTCGTGAAGGTTAATTAGTGACTACGCGACCAAAAAAGTTAGTTGTGACCATTTTTTATAGTTAAATCCTACCAAATATGAGCAATTTTAAGTGACACCACTAAAAATGACTAATGTAAACTACTAATTTAGTCTAGTGATAAAAAATACAACTAGATAACAACTACATGAATACAAATTAGTAGTATTTCATACCTATAAGTAATTGAGTTTTAGTGGTATATTCAGTTTAACATTCTTAAACATGTTAATGATCATGCAGATTAGGATTTTCAATGTTGAATTGAATTTTGTAGTATATGTTAATTATATGCATGGACATGTTGGTCCAATAGGATTCCAAATTGATGTTAGTCATTGAAACTTGGTGGCCCATGAGCTTCATGATGACATTGTTTGACATGGTTCATTAAACAACATATGCCTTGGGTAATTTTAATGGATCCTGAGGGGGCATGATTATTTAAGATGCTCCTAGATGAAAGAGTGCCTATAATGTTTTTCATAAAATAGGTTATCTAATTGACTTCACTTATATGGCACCCAACATATGATGCTCAAAGGATCATAAATATTTCTTCTAGAGGGTTTGGTTGGTAATTTCACACCTTATGTGTGGTACAAAATCTATAAATGAATCATATGTTAGGAAAAATCCCCAAGAAATAAGCTTGTTTCCATTGGAAATATAAATGTATATTCTATTTTATGCAACCAGTACATTACATATATATATATATATATACAAATAAAAAATTAAATCACAAAACAAAACACTCCCAAAAATGACTTGAAAAAACAATTTTGAAAGTTTTAAAAGCACGAGAAATTGAAAAGAGGCACCAAATGTAATGATAAACCCTATATAATTCCTACACTACCCTCATTTGACATATTTAGAAAAACAAAGAGCTATGAAATGCTCGGATTGAAACACTTGACACTTGGAGAATTAATTGAAAAGGGCATCTAACCACACCATCATCTCACATATTCATCGACTTACCAAGTAGACACCAAACAACCCACTACTATTTGTTTTACACATTGGTTTGTTTATTTCCTCCAGTAGTAGAGAAGCAATATACAAGAGGGAGAAATGAGTTTATAATACTATTAGCAAACAATGAATGATCACATAAGAGGAGATAGTAAATCATTCATTCATGTTGATGGTTTATCTAAAAAAAAACTTTGGATGAGCAAATAGGATGAGATAGTAAACCACTCATTTATGGTTGATGGTTTCTCTAAAAAAACTTATTTTTTCAGAACACAAGAGAACAAAAATTCTTTATCGGAGGAGAATATAATATACCAACGGGGAGGAAAGGAAGAGAAGAAAAGTAGATAAGTAATTTTAGATCAGAAAACAAGGTTGCAACTAGCTCTTGGAGAGATTAAAGATGTACAAAACTGCAGAACCTCCCAGAAGGAGAGAGTTGACGAATGCAAAAATGATGGATACAACGGCCTTGTCACTGAAGCAATGGAGCGTCTTACAAAATTTTGGAAGGTCGGAGTGGAAGGATCCATTGAACTTGATTTTTTCTACTCCTATAGCTTTTGATGCTACTACCAACATCCCATATGCAAATAGTTTCAAAGACAAAACCCCACAGTGTTTATTATATGGTTATTTTCTAGTAAAGTGTAGAATTTGCTTAAGCAATCTAATGTAGATTTCAAGGGTGATACAAATGGATTTTTTAATACAATAATTCATTGATACCATGGATTTGAAAACCCCCAAATGGACTATCTAACACTATTAACCTAGGTATAAATGTCCTAGAATAAAAGGAAAGGATCAAATTGATGAGTGCTTCCATGCTTTTCCCAAAAAAATGATACAATCATTTGCAGTGTCCAAAAGATTGTAAGGAAATATTTATTAAGAGTCATATGACTAAATTACTGAATAAATGATATATTGATGTGACTAAGTGATATATAAATAAGTTAGTCATATATCACTTAGTCATTAACTAACCAATTAGTGACTAAGTGATATACAACTAAGTTATTCAGGTGAAAATAAGAGGTTACTAATTTGTTACAATTAGTCGTTTCCTTAAAATAGTTGTTTATATCCAAGTTTTAGTTGTTTTTTTAGCCATTAATTATCCATTTTGTATTTAGTGCAAAGACATGGTTCATATATGAATAAACTTGAAAATGTATGTGCAAGTGGAAACTCTCAAGCAATGTTTTTTTTCAATCTTCCCATATTTGGGTAAGATTCTTGGTGCTACGTCTTCTCTTAAACATATTAAATAATTTAAGTTTGACATAAAGGTAGACAAACTAAAAGGATGTGTTTGTAAAGTGCATAAACAAAAATCAATGTACACTAGGTAATAAGCAAATGGGGTGATGGTTGATGGGCCTTTAAATATTTCGCTCATGTAGATCTAGAATTATAAGAGGAAGATGATCCATAAAAGTTGCAATTTCGGATATTCAAATAATCAAATAATCAAAAAGAGATAGGTTCGTAAAAGAAAAGGAAGATGATCTAAAGAGGAATATATACGACGAATCACTAAATATCAAACGATTGGATATTGGCACAGAAGACCAACCTCAATTGGCTTCTATTAGAGATAATTAGGTTGATGAAACTATATTAGGTTGCAACCCTACTCAAAGAATATGTAGATCTATTCCCACAAAACTTTATGTAGATGAAGAGGATTAAGGGACATCTTGACAAGATATCTAGATCAAACTGAAACAAGAGGTTGTGCCAATTAAAATATGTTCATATTGATTGAATCTTAGATTAAAGGAAAGGATAAAGGAAGAAATGAATAAAATGCCCAAGTTTGGGCTAATATTCCTTATGGAGGAATCCTATTGGATTATTCCAATAGGGATCCAACTCAAATTGGATTAGTCCAATAGTGATCCAAGTTAAGAAGACTAATATGGGATTTCTCAAGGTTTTCAAGGATTTTAAGGGTTGAATGCAACTAGCATTCCCGACCCATTCCCTGCCCCCTTTACCAATAGAGTACTTGAACATGTGAAAAAAATAAGTATATTCATTCATTGATGGGTATTGAGGGTACCATCAAGTCCAACTAGCAAAAGAACATAAAAAGAAGATGAAATTTTTCATAGAATGTGGTTCATATGCATATAACATCATGTATTTGACATGAAGAATATCATTGTACATAGTGGATAATTACGTTGATAGGCGTTTATATCTTCCATTTTGGGATTTATTGAGCATATTAACAAGATTAACCTGGCATAACAAGTGTACAGTAGAGATTCATTTCATGGTCTTCTATATTGTTATGCTTAAATGCATCTTGATTAAAATTTAAATGAACTTAGTTAAATGGTTAATTAGAACCATTTAACTAAGCTCAGTTAAAGCTTAAAGTGGCCGGTGAATGCCCATAGGCACAACAAACCACTTACTTTTGTGAACAAAGATGGATGTTAAACAAATGCTAAAATATATAATTTTATATCCGTTATTCATAGCAAATTGTTAGAGTTAATATAAGCACAAACCAAATACTATTTAATAAATAAATAAATAAATATATATATATGAAAAAACAAAAACAAATTAAAATGGTTAACAATTGTTTTATGCTTACGTAACTTTTGTTTTTTCAATTGATACTTTAATTTTTTTAAAATTTGGGTGGCTTCAAAAATAACTAATAAATTATAAGCTTTAACCAACCACAAGTTGTGTCCTAGTTTTTTTTTAAAAGAACGGCATTGTCAAGATGTGAATCATCTCATACCGAGAGCCAAAAACTCCTGTAATTTTATGTAAGGATGTATTGAACTGTGTTGGTAGTTAATGGGATGGGGATCATTCCAATTTATGGTTCCTTTATGTTGTATGGTGATGATATCCTTTACTCTAATTATTTATGTATTATATTAAATGATAGTCTTTTGATTGCATAGTTGGTTTTTACTATAATTAGATGAATGATTACCTAGATAGTAATTATCAATAACTAAATGGGTAGAATGAGGTTGAAATCTAATGATAAGAGGTGTACAGTTGTAATTATTGTTTATGGTAGTTATCAATATGGGAAATGGTTATGTTAGTTGTGTGGTTTCAAAGTTCAATAAACCTTTATTTCTTGTCACAACACTTTAGGTGATACTTTCCCCTCTTTGGGGATTGAAAATGATAGTTCCCATACTACAATGGACCCCTTGTTGGACACCAATGCATACCTACCTCTCAAATTGAGACAATAAATGGTTCTAATGTTGGGACCCTATCATGATGTGTGTGGATTTTTAACAATATGACTCTTACATTGACCCTAATTTATGTGGATGAATGGATTTTAGATAGACTAGTCTCTTTGTGAAGCAACATTCGATTTGATCATCAATCCACTTTGCTACATGATGACCATAATATTGATCATGTTTTCAAGGTAGATTTTTTGGTGGTACTACTTGAATGGATGGGTGCATTGGGCGATAATTCACAAACTTCCTAGAAAAACAAGAGGGAGATCAATGGAATATTATGACCTGGTTTCATTGCATAGATTTAATCATGAGTTTATGAGAGCCATCAAAATTTAGGTCAAAATCATATTAGAAAACTATATTGTTGAATTTGTAGTTGAGCTCAACCAACCTTTTTTTAGTAGAAGAATAGTTCAAGGAAGGAGCTCGTTGGAGGCTGGTGAAGGAAATTACAACCTCAGTGAAGATGTTTTTTCCTGGAGGAGGACTACATGGCTTTTAAGCTACTTGTTATTATAGCACAACCACTCGTGTTGGAGTATGATGTGAGATTGAAATGAAAAGAATAATTAGTTGAAGGAAAAATGTAACACAGAGGAGGCATAGGATCAAGAGAGAGCAGAGCAAGATTTGAAGCAAGGTGCAATAACAAAAAAGTGGTGATTTTAAGATACATGATATTCATTGATTTGTTGGGAAGATGAAGTTGTAATATAAAATATTGATGAAGATGGAAGCACAAAAGTGCGACTAACGGATTCAGAGAGATTGCATGAATGTGAAGAGAAATTCAATATGTGGTTAAGAGAACATGTATTGGTAGTGAAAGAAAGTATAGAAAGAGAGATGGAAAGAGGTGAGATGTATAGAAAATTATAGGGACCCATAGAGGAATTCTTTATGATAGGAAATCATGTTCAAATCAATGGATTTGAGACAATGCAAAAAGTAGTCACATCCAAAAGGAGTTTTGATTAATAAATAGAAGAGGCATAGTCATAGAGTTGTAATATGGTGAGGCATTTGGGGATGTGAAGGAAACTAACCGTGGTACAGCCCAAAGGTAGTGGAGCGAGTCCAAAATAGTCACCGCCCTCTGTTCATTTTAAGGAAACTAAGGCCATTTTTAGAATTTCTTATGATTCTGATTTGGAAGCACCACCCAAAAGGATTCAAGGAATAGCAATGGTGGATATAACCAGTTACAGGAGGAAATACAAGTTCTATGGAAGAAAAAAGTGTTGTTTTGATTCCAGTTCAAGTGATGGGACAATTTTGGTCGATCAACTAGGCCCACAAGGTTTTACTCTTGTGCATGATCAAACCGACAACATTGTTGGAGAGACAATTAATGTATAGATATACCTTCTCAAGTTCTCGAGGAAGGGTGAGAATGATGCATAACAATAGTGGTTCCTATGTGATTTAATCTAGAGAGAAAAGAGGACCAATGTTCTAGATGGCACGATTGTAGAGTCCCAAACCACATGATAGGGGAGGGTTCTCAATGTGACATGATTTTTGTATAGTGTGATCTCTAAGGTATTGTTAAAACCCTAGATAAATTAAAGGAAGACTTATTAGATTAATTTTAGATGCCTAACTCAGAGAAATAGAGTGTTGAACTGAAGGATATCAAACAAATTGTTGGTGAGTCTGCTTGGGAGTACAATTAATAATTCCATGAACTAAATGTTAGACTATGTTATACTATTCATGAATCCCAACACAAAGAGTATTGGTTCATTTAAGTCCTCTTACCCTTAGCTAGAGTGTCACTTATGCAATGAAAGCGAACCACACAAAAATAATCCTTGGCCCAATATATGAAGGTTGAGGCCATGACTAGGTACCCTAAAACTATTTGAGGAGGCCTTGTGGTTATAACCTCAACTAACACAACTCCATCACTTGCATCGTTCTAGTCTCAATTTTCATCCTTGAAGGAATGGATCTAAGAGGTGAACATAACCAAGGTAGGGAGAGAATAAGTTTGGTGCATAGTATGCAAGATATAGGGACATGCTGCTATGATTTCATCTCACTAAGGATTTATAAACTCCTAACTCAACTATACCACCCACTAGGATTCCAGGTAATTTTCCCAATGAATATTAAAAGATTTGTAGAGTCTAAGGGAATCCCTCAAATATTTTTCTCATTTTGCAAAAGTATAATTTTTCCCCTATGGTGGTACCTTGTGACTTCTAAGAAAATAAAAAACCATAGTATGAAAAATGGTAATGATTTATTAGCACTTGTGTAATGATTCAAGAAAAGTTCCTTGTGAGTGGAAGAAGCAAGTAATGGACTTGTTGAAGGATAAGGTTGATTAGGATACGAAAGAGGCTATAAGGGATGATATAGGGGATGATACAAAGGAGGATATCGAGGGGGATGAGGCGGTGGGTGAATAGGCCCTATAAAAAGTTATAATTGTTTGATGAGGTAGATTGTATCTATATGGATTTTCCACTACTAAGAATTTTCAAATGGTCACTGTAAGACCACAGGTCATGCTTGACTATGGACTATCTCGACCTGTTGGAAAAATGGGAACAAGGATTTGATGATGGAATGCAAATTTGGTAAGTTATAATCCAAGAAATATTAGTGAGAATGGGGATCCAAGTATAAATTTAATGACTAGAGGAGGTTCTCACATGGGTGGTGATAACAAAAATGAGAAACATTTTAATATAAGGAAAGATACCACTGGAGATCTTGACTTCGATGCGGCCAAATAGAAGATTACTTTAGGGAAGGTTTGGAAATAATGCAAGAATTCGCTGTTGTGGTAGGAAATGAAACAAGTAACAGTATATTTACCTTGAACCCTATCAACTATCTATGATCATGGAGGAGAATACAAGTACCACAACCTAAGCATGTTGAAGATATAATCTCTTCAAAGGTAATTCAAGACATATTTCATTCTCTTATAAATCTTTCAGATAATTAAATTTGTATAACTAACATGTGATTAACCTTTAATAATTTCATTGAGTGAGTAGAATGGAAACCTATCCACACCCATCTACTTGAGAGGCATGCTATATAGGTCAAAAAGAAAAAGAAACCATGGAAAAACCAATAATTCAAAATGGATGCCAAGATTCATGGGTATGAACTTTGAGATTTCATGTTATCCCTAGGGTTGGATATGGACATCCTTCCCAAGAATTCAAGGGAGTTGATGGGAATTCCATTCTTTGGTGCACTCTTCCATCAATTTGTGGCTTATGAACTAGTATAGGATTTATCCAATTGGCTTCCTTGAGAATTTTGAGGCTAACCTTGGGATAATGAAGAGAAATGTGGACTTTGAAGTCATTAAAATAATATATGAGAATAGCACCTGCCATGTACTCTCGAGATTAATGACAATGGTAATGGAAATGGTAATGGCAATGAAGATATTTCACTTTGAAGAGAGGGGGGATATCCTTTGAATCACATGGGGCAAGACAAATGCAACCTATCAACCCTACTAAGGGACCTCAGTACAAAGATTTAGTGAATGAAGTTATGGATGGTTTGATGATTTATTAGTTATACAACTTGATGATTGATATGTGAGATTATTATGTACCTTTAGGCCCATCCCAACCCTAGTATAAAAATGGGTAATTAGTGACTATGTGACCAAAAACGTTAGTCATGAAGGGTAATTAGTGACTACATTACCAAAAAGATTAGTTGTGACCATTTTTTATAGTTAAATACTACCAAATATGAGCAATTTTAAGTGACACCACTAAAAATGACTAACATAAACTACTAATTTAGTCTAGGGATAAAAAATACAACTAGATAACAACTACATGAATATGAATTAGTAGTATTTCATACCTATAAGTAATTGAGTTTTAGTGGTATATTCAGTTTAACATTCTTAACATGTTAATGATCATGCAGATTAGGATTTCAATGTTGAATTGAATTTTGTAGTATATGTTAATTATAGGCATGGACATGTTGGTCCAACAAGATTCCAAATTGATGTTTTTCATTGAAACTTGGTGTCCCATGAGCTTCATGATGACATTGTTTGACATGGTTCATTAAACAACGTATACCTTGGATACTTTTAATGAAGCCCAAGGGGGCATGATTATTTAAGATGCTCCTAGATGAAAGAGTGCCTATAGTATTTTACATAAAATAGGTTATCTAATTGATTTCACTTATATGGCACCTAACATATGATGCTCAGAGGATCATAAAGATTTCTTCTAGAGGGTTTCGTTGGTAATTTCAAACATCATGTGTGGTCCAAGAGCTATAAATCAATATTAAAATCCCCAATAAATAAGTTTGTTTCCATTGAAAGTAATGATATAAATGTATTATTCTATTTTATGCAACCATTACATACATACATGTATATGTATGTATGTATATAAAGAAATAAAAAAATTAAATCACAAAATAAAACACTCCCAAAAATGACTTGAAAAAACAATTTTGAAAGTTTTAAAATTATGAGAAATTGAAAATAAGCACCAAATGAAAAGAGAAACCCTATTTAACGCCTACACTACCCTCATTTGACATATTTAGAAAAACAAAGAGCTATGAAATGCTCAGACTACAAAACTTGACACTTGGAGCATTAATTGAAGAGGGCATCTAACCACACCATCATCTCACTTATTTATCGACTTACCAAGTAGACTCTACACAACCCACTACTATTTGTTTTACACATTGGTTTGTTTTATTTCCTCCAGTAGTATAGAAGCAATATACAAGAGGGAGAAATGAGGTTATAATACTATTAGCAAACAATGAATGATCAGACAGGAGGAGATAGTAAATCATTCATTCATGTTGATGGTTTATCTAAAAAAATATATTTGGATGAGCAAATAGGATGAGATAGTAAACCACTCATTTATGGTTGATGGTTTCTCTAAAAAAAAAAAAATTTCAGAACACAAGAGAACGAAAATTCTTTATGGGAGGAGAATATAATATACCAGCAGGGAGGAAAGGAAGAGAAGAAAAGTAGATAAGTAATTTTACATCAGCAAGCAAGGTTGTAACTAGATCTTGGAGAGCTTGAAGATCTCCAAAACTGCAGAGCCTCCCAGAAGGAGAGAGTTGACGAATGCAAAAATGATGGATATGGCAGGCTTGTCACTGAAGCAATGGAGGGGCTTACGAAATTTTGGAAGGTCATAGTGGAAAAATCCAGTGCGCTTAAGGTTCGCTACTCCTATAGATTTTGATGCTACTACCAACATCCCATATGTAAATAGTTACAAAGACAAAACCCCACAATGTTTATTATATGCTTATTTTCTGGTAAAGTGCAGAATTTGTTTAAACAATCTAATGTAGATTTCAACAGGGGTGATACAAATGGATTTTTTAATACAATAATCCATTTATATCATGGATTTGCAAAGACCCAAATGGACTATCTAACACTATGGACCTAGGTATAAATGTTCTAGAATAAAATACGAGGATCAAATTGATGAGTGCTTCCATGCTTTTCCCAAAAAATGATACAATCATTTGCAGCGTCCAAAAGATTGCAAGGAAATATTCATTAAGGGGAATATGACTAAATTACTAAATAAATGATATAGTGATATGGCTAAGTGATATATAAATAAGTTAGTCTTATATCATTTAGTCATTAACTAACCAATTAATGATTAAGTGATATACAACTAAGTTAGTTAGGTGAAAAGAAGAGGTTGCTAATTTGTTGCCATTAGTCGTTGCCTCAAAATAGTTGTTTATATCCAAATTTTAGTTGTTTTTTAGTCATTGATTATCCATTTTGTATTAGTGCAAAGACACAGTAGCTATATGCACCTTATATGAAGAAACTTGAGAATGTATGTGCAAGTGGAAACTCTCAAGTAATGTTTTTTTTAAGTTTGACATAAAGGTAGACAAACTAAAAGAACATGTTTGTAAAGTGCATCAACAAAAACGGATTCCACACAAGGTAATAAACAAATTGGGCGATGGTTTATGGGCCTTTAAATATTTCGCTCAGGTAGATCTAGAACTATAGGAGGAAGATGATCCATAAAAGTTGCAACTTCTGATATTCAAATAATCAAAAGAAGATAGATTCGTAAAAGAAATGGAAGATGATCCAAAAAGGAATATATACCATGAATCACTAAAGATCAAACGATTGAATATTGGCACAGAAGACCAATCCCAGTTGGATTATTAGAGATCAGTAGGTTGATGAAACTATATATTAGGTTGCAACCCTACTCAAAGAATATGTAGATCTATTCCCACAAAACTTCATGTAGATGAAGAGGATTAAGGGAGATCTTGACAAGATATCTAGATCAAATTGAAACAAGAGGCTGTGCCAATTAAAATATGTTCATATTGATTGAAACTTAGATTAAAGGAAAAGGATAAAGGAAGAAAGCAATAAAATGCCCAAGTTTGGGCTAATATTCCTTATGGAGGAATCCTATTGGATTAGTCCAATAGGGATCCAACTCAAATTGGATTAGTCCAATAGTGATCCAAGTTAAGAAGACTAATGTGGGATTTCTCAAGGTTTTCAAGGATTTTAAGGGTTGAATGCAACTAACATTCTTTCCCATTCCCTACCCCCTTTACCAATAGAGTACTAAACATGTGGAAAAAAAGAAGAATATGCATTCATTCATGGGTATTGAGGGTACCATCAAGTCCAATTAGCAAAAGAACATAAAAAGAAGATGAAATTTGTCATAGAATGTGGTTTATATGCATATAACATCATGTATCTAACATGAAGAATATCATTGTACATAGTGGATAATTACGTCGATAGGTGTTTATATCTTCCATTTTGGGGTTTATTGAGCAGATTAACAAGATTAACCCGACGTAACAATCATGATTCATTTCATGGTCGGCTTATATTATTATGCTTAAATGCATCTTGATTAAGATTTAAATAGACTCAATTAAATGGTTAACTAGAACCTATGAGCTTTAACCAACCACAAATTGAATGACTGTCCTAGTTTAAAAAAACACTGCATTGTCAAGAAGTGAGTCATCTCATACCATAATTTTGAGCCTAACAAACTCCTGTAATTTTGAGCTTAACAAAATCCTGAGGATCCCGGATGTCCCATATCTGGGATCGACACAAATTAGCAGATTTATCTTTCCTCCAGAAGTGACGACACGCTAAGGTTGTCTTATCCTTTACTACCATCGTAATATCCGAGATGTTATACGATTTACACTTGAAACTCAGTAAGGTAATCCAGTTTGACGTATGGGCTGAGATAGAATCCCTGTCAGCATGGAAAATGGGCAGAACTTTGGAACACGGCGGCAAAAAGCAAAACAAGAAGTTTGAAAACCAACGTAGAAAGCAAAATGCACAGGAACTTTCTTCCAATGGTGATTTCTCTTCTAGGGCTACGTCATAAATCTCTCTAGCGTTGAAATATATAACACCACCAGCCGGGTGTTGAGCTACGGTCTTAACTTTTCTATGGCCCCAAGGAAAATATGCAACATCAAAAACTGGACATCATGGGAATCCCAGTAGACAGGAAAGACGAATTAAGACAAGAATGTGTAGTAGCAATAAGAACAATGAAAGCACCCTTAACTAAGCACCCTTACAATACAGGAAACCATATATGTATTGAAGATACAAATATCATTGCTACAATCAATCATTATGGGAAGAGGGACACTACAGATGTATTGAAGATACAAATATCATTTCTAAAATCAATCATTAGAGGAAGAGGAAGATTCGGGAGGTCATCAAGATTGAACTTAATCAGAATGGCCTGAAGAGAGATGAAGGTTTAAGAATAAGCAAAGTTTGGAATTCCATCCTCCATTGGAATTTTTTTTCCTTGTAGTCATATTAGAATAATCTCATACCATAATTATTGGATCATTATTATTGATTATGGGAAAAATAAACTAATGATTTTGAGCTTAACAAACTCTTGAAGATGATCCCAACTCTGGGATCAAAAGGTCAAGGGTTTCACATCTTGAAAACAAAATTATCTTTTCTCTTTTTAATGAAGAATGTCTTAAAATTATTTCCATAATTATTATAGAAACATTCCACGAGTACATCCATAAATTTTTAGAGGTGTATCTGGAGCATTGGACTATCCACTATCTATAGAAATATCATGTAGCGATGTTGCACCTCATGTTTGAGAAATGCCATTAGTTACCATTATATTTTAATTTAAAGAATCGTATTCATGCCATTTGGTACATTATTGCGTCATATTGTTTATGAACATGGTTTTCTAGTGGACCTAGCTAAGATTGCAACCATCATCAACCTTGAGACTTCAATTTATTTCTATGCATTGAAATTTTACCTTGGACACACAACATACTACATAAGATTCAATAGAGGGTACAACACAATAACCACATTGATGGATTGGTTGTTGAATAAAACAAAAAAAATATCTCAAATATGGAATGTTAAACCTCCTTGGACATTCTAATGGAAAACTTAGTAAGCATTGCAATTCTCATTTTCCAAATTGGACTCTACGATTCCATTTACATGTGGATGCATCACATATTGATATAGGGGGGATATTGGCACAACCTAAATAAGGGGACATGGACCACCCCATCTATTTCACTAGTATAAAATTGTCTAAAGCTAAGCACAATTATACAACTACTGAAAGAGAAGGGTTGTCCATGGTCTAGTGCCTACAAGTTTCTTGCACTACCCTCTAAATGGACATTTCAAGTTTTTCATAAATCATTCCACATTCGAATTCCTAGTAAATAAGTTGGTTACCAAGGCCATATATGTAGGTGGCTCTTATAGTTGTAGGAGTTTTATTTTGAATTTATTGTGAAACTAAGGAAGAAAAATGTTGGACCATATCACCTGTCATAGATTGAGACTAGGAAATTTGGAGAGTCACTCAATGATTAGTTGTCAAACTTTGATTTGTTAAGGGTGGAATTCAAGATGGATTACTTGGAAGATATTTCCATGTTCCTAGAAATAGGACTTGCACCCAAAGAATATATAATAGTACATAAGAATCCACTAATTGTCAGGGTTGCATAATATCAATTGATTGTGGCACAATTATACAGACTAGTCACCAATGGTATAACCAAATGTTGTGTCATGGATTGTGAATGCTTAGAAATATTATGAGAGTGCCATAATAAGTTTTTGGGTTGCCACTTTGGTGTAAAATGAACATCCCCTAAAATATTACAAGTAGGACTACAGTGGCCCATAGTCTTCAAGGATGCTAAATATTATGCTAGAACTTGCAACATATGTAAAAGGAAGAGGACACCTTCCATGAGGGATGACTCACCTATAAACCTATAATATGCAATGAAACCATTTTATAAATGGTTGGTTGACATTATGATGCTTTGTATATCATTACCACAATATTATCTCACTTTGTGGGCAGAGTAAATACCAACATATGTAGGAACACTCATATGGCCATAAAGTTCATATTTGAAAATATTATCTCTAGGTTTAAATGTCCTAGAATTTTGACAATGGATCAAGATAGACACTTCAGGAGATCCACCATAAAGACCTTGATCTAGGAATTTATGATATAACACCATACCTCTGACCTATATCACCTACAAGCAAATGGGACAGTTGAAGCATTCGACAATGTATTGGAACAAGAGCTAGCTAAATTTTGTGTTGTAAACTATGACTATTAGGCTAAGAGAATACAACTATGTTTTTGGCATAGGAGACAACAAAAAAGAAATTAACAAAGCACACACCCTTCAATCTAGTTTTTGGTAAGGAAGTAGTGCTACATGTAGATTTCATAATACCCAACTTCTTCATTGTGCAAGCCACCAACATGTTTGAGGAATATTAGATTCAAAGCTGCATTATAGAATAATGGGATTGGAGGAAGACCAATTCCTAACATAGTACCACAAGAAGTTGAAAAGTCACAACAAAAGTCATGGCATTATTGGCGTACTAAAACAAACACTTTTGACAAGGTAAACCTGGTATTGCTAAAAAAAAAACTTGAAACATCTGAGGAATCTAAAGACACATTGGCTAGGACAATTTGTAGGTCTAATATCCTTGAATTAGGTGTTTTTTAACTATCCTAGCTAGATTGCATGCTCCACAAGGGGTGGGTGAATAACAACCACCTAAAATTCTTCACTACTCCAATAATTTAAGTTGTGCCACTCCTATCACATGGGTGCTGTCCACTAATTTTATTTCCACTATAATATATTCAAGTCAGTAAAGATCAACCCTATAGATGTGCTAGTTGGCCTAGTTTCATTGATTTTAATAAAACTTAACCATGTGGTTGAGAGTGTCTCTAGTTTCATTTATTCAATCACCAATATATTTTAATTTAAAATATTAAACTTGTATTTTCTTTAAGAAATTAGGCCCCACCTTTGTAGCCTATTGGTTGGGGGAACGATGGAATTCTCTAAGTTGTTAAACCTGGTAAAGCATCCAAGATGGAATGCATAGAATTTGTGTTGCATCATTGTACCAATTGACATAGAATCAAGGTATCCATGTTAGTCAAAATGTTGAATCAATGTCTATAAAGTGAAAATACCCCTGTGTCAAAGTCATAAACTCTACAATGGAAACATCTCCTAGAGAAGGTTTTTATTGTTATAAGATTGCCAAAAATTGTCCAAAATCCCTCTGCTAGAACCTTTGTTACCTGTAGTTGAAGTTATGTGGAAGCTATAACGGATATTCTATTGAAATAAAAAGATATGGGCAGTCGGAGGGTAGTGAAGGTTTTATTGTTCGATGCTTAACATTATATATTGTGCACTAATACACACATTTAATTATATATGCACTAGTGCATATAATACAACAATATTCATTGGGGTCTATTCTGTATCGTTAAAACATTAGTGCTTTAATGTGATGTTGATGCACAGGTGCATATATCATGTAAAAAACATCGATGTGTATATCATGTAAAATATCATAGAGGCATAATTGGTATTATAAATGCACATGAACATATATCATGTGAAAATCACTAGTGTGTATATCTTATGAACAACACCGGTGCATATGTATTATAAACACATTGGTGCATATATCATGTACACAAGCATCGATGTATACATCTTGCAAAAAAACACCAATGCGTTTTTTTGTATTATAAGAAAATCGGTGCATATATTATGAAAATAAGAACCAGTGCATATATTCCGTAAAAGAGCACCAATGCATATATTTTCTTAAAGAGACCAAAAAACAAGACAACATAAAGGTCCACCATAATCAAAATGTCATTTTGACATTGTTACAATTATTGATAACTTGTCATCCAATTGAGACAATACGTCCACATTAAAAAAAAATGTTATTGATAGAGAATAACTGCATAATATACAACATTCAATGTTATTGATCATCAATCATCGCTCAAATTGTTGTTCTCGCTCAAGCTACTTGCATTCCTATTTCTTCATCACTTTCAGGGGATATTGTACTAGAGTCATTTGAAATGTTTTGTTGATTGGCTTCATTCAATCCCATATTTTCATGTTCCACCTACAAAGCATGAAATTAAATTTTAATTAGTATTTGTACATTTACAGATAATATAATAAACATGATTGCATAAATGAGAAAGTGTACCAGTGCAACAAGTGATTCATATACTTCACACATTGCTTCAAAACCATTTCTCATGTTATTTGTCAATAAATACTCTATTGGCTCGACTCCATACTGCGTTTCATGTGAGTTTCATACACCATGATAAAGAATTTATATAATTAAAGGTTTCTTGTTGTTCCATTAATTGTAAAATAACGGACATAAATAACATAGTGAATTCGAGGATGGGGGTTCAATTCTCTCTGGGTCCTTCAGGGTCAAGCACCCAGGTTGGTGTCGAGGATAGGCTCCAAAAATAGCCTAACATGGCACAACCCCTTTGGGTGGGCCCCCTTGGATTATTTATGTGGATGTAGCAGCTCGATCATCGAGCGTGAACCACATTAAAATAAATAAATAAATAATATAAGGAATTACAAATTGTTCAATTAACCCTTGATACCCATTATATACTCACAACCAATACTTAATCTAATGTCAATCAAATGATCAAATGGTTCTTCTCCGTATGTTAGCACATGTTTGAAAACATCCATGTATGATTGTAAATTAATTAAAATATAAACATCACAACAAATAGGAAATGTTGAAGAAAACCATAAGAAATCACAAACTTTGTGATCAACCATTTTTTCCTTGTTGTCCTAATGTATCATGTTTTCAAAGGGTGTCAATTTATTTTCTTTTCTGCAACAACAAAACAATTGAAAATTAGCATTTCATGTGATAATTAAACTCTATGCACATTAAAATAAAACAATGATTACATACATTTAATGAATGTTTTTGTTGGGATGGATTCCTCTACAATGTGGTTATGTTCATTTGTTTTACCTTCTCGTGGTACACCTTTTTTTGACATCCCTACCGACATATTTCACATATTGCATCATTCTTATTTTTGAATTTTAGCAATCTTCCTTAGAAACAAAAAGCATAATGAAAAAATTGATTAATATTTATATCAAAATAAGTGTAGAAAAATATTAATAAACTAATTTTTTGGACTAGTGTATACATATTACATAAAAACAATTTTATCGACAATACCTTCCAAATGAACCTTTTTTTTTATTGTATGTTTTTTCCATTGAAAGTTTCATAGGTCTCAATGCCCGTTAATCCTGAAATGCCTCCTGCAATCTATTTAAAACCTGATTCTTAGAATCGTTGGATTTTTTTTATACTGCAAATGAAAAAAAAGTCTATATTCTCTTTCCACTATATCCGTCAAATTTTTATAAACCATTTTTCCTCTCTCATTAACTTCCAACACAACTCCAATTAAAATGATGACCAATTTATCATCATTTACATTCTTTTCACTTTTTATCTTCTGAGGGTGTCTTTCTATTTCCTCGTTGCATGTTCCTGCACAAAATTCAACAAATTTGAAATCCAAAGTTTGAAACATGTTAGTGATTATTGTCGAGACACATTGTCAGAAAAAAAATTCAAACAAAAACCTCAAGTTTATCACCTTTTAATCCACCTAAATCCCTTGTTAGAAATAATTGATTCAATATTTTATGCTCTTCTTTGCTCAGATTACAAACAAATAGAGTTTCCTTAATTTTTTTCTCTGCGTGACACACATAAACCAATACACAATATTTAAACATACATATAATTCTAATATATTACTTATATATTAAAATTAGAAAAACTTACCATGTTCTTCTTTGTTTCATATATGTTTCCCTCACTCTCTTTGATGTGATTTTATTCCATGATCTTTTATCATCCATATTTTATCAATAAACACCCTACATAAAGGAATACATAATTATAAAAAAATTACACAGTAAGTAAATAATTTCAAGTTAAATGTATTAGGGTCAATCAATGCATACATCAAATAAAATCATCACCAATGTGCCTTACGTAACTAAGCGCACTAGTGTGCATATGATGTACGGTAGGCACAATTAACCATGAAACCATAATGCAATCACATAATGTCCCCAGTCCAACAGCGACCAAAATTGCATATATTAATATATACAAACAAAAAGTTTACATTGCCAAAAATCAAATCTTATTGTGAAATAGAAAGCAAGATATAAAACAAAAGGAAAGCAAGAAGAACATTAGGGTTTGCAATAGTGAAGGTAACTCTGAAGCAAGAAGAACATTAGGATCTGTAGTAGTAAAGGTAACTCTAAATCAAGAAGAACATTAGGTTTTTCATCATTGAAGGTAACTCTGAGATCATCTGTTCTTTTTAAAAAACATAGAAAATTTATGCCATTTTTTAAATCGGTTGAGGGAAAACTTGCGATGAATAGACTTACCTTATATGTCAGTTGTATGTGTCCATGGAGATCCCATACAATATTAATCTTCAAAGAAACTTTCCTCTCCAAACTCTTCCCTTTTAAATCTTTCTTGTACAAGTATCTTCTCAAACTTTTGGCCAAAAAGGATTAGAGATTAGGGTTTTTTGTATTTACAAAATAACTACTTAAACAAAATTCACACTCATTTTTTCATTTGATATTTTGTCCCATTGATGATAAATGCACACATTTTTAATTTTTATTTTAAATTCGGATCGCAGTGTGCTCAACACATTAAAGTGCACTAGTGCACCTATATGGATATAAGCACACCGTATATAGAGAAAGAC
Organism: Pseudotsuga menziesii; assembly: GCA_001517045.1. NCBI lineage: Eukaryota > Viridiplantae > Streptophyta > Pinopsida > Pinales > Pinaceae > Pseudotsuga > Pseudotsuga menziesii. The sequence goes on from LPNX010954878.1 coordinate 314,246, forward strand.
AAAAAAAATGGAAGTAAAAAATTCCACAATTAACACTTTGCAAAGGTGGGCGTGGATGTTTCATATTAGTGCACATATACACTGAGCACGCCAGTGTGATTCGTATGTTGAAACACACTGGTGCGTAAATACTGAATTAGGTGCACTGATTACTTGAAAAAAGTAAAAGGTTGGATGTTTTCCAATTTTTATTTTAAAAATCAATACATGTATTGATCATGGTTTTGAATCAAATGTAGGGGAAAATGAGAAATAAATCAAATGGATTATTCTTCACTTTTTATCTCATTCCATATCAATCCAAGTTCATAAAGTTCTCCCTTGTCGTCTATTATAAGTCCATATTTATTTATATTTTGATTGTTTGATTGAATTTTTGCGATCTTTGCATATGCATTTGAATAATTGTGCATTGACTTTTTCAGAATCCTAATTCTGGATCAAGTTTGAATACACATGATATTCCATCATTCCCCAAAAGTTGCAAGGTCTTACCATGATCAACATATCGCAAGTAGATGGTAGATGAAAATGGAAAGACACTTTACCCCACTAACTATAACATGTGATCATCCAATCACCATGGAAAAATTGTACTTCAACATTAATTGGATCTCTCTTATGACACCCCAGTAGTATGCAATTGTTCAATATGTAAATAAATGAAGGTAACCCTTTGTGTTTCATAATTTGCAATTATGTTAATTAATTTCTAACCAAAGTTGGTGGTTTAATACTCCTCGCCGCATTCAAGGATCCAATAGTTTATATATAAAATACACATAGGAACACTTTTATATGCTCATTCTCTTAAAAGTTGGAAGAATATCAACCATGTTTTGTCCTAAATTGACCATCCTGTCTCCTTTTGTTGAGTCCACCAAGAATTCTTGTGAGCCAACATATGATATAAATACCACCCAGGACATCTCTACAAGGAGATACAAAAATTTGTATGAGTTAAGAGAAAAAATTTCCAAGTACACACAAATGTTGTTTCAATTGTTGGGGGCGAGCGATTAATTCTCTCTTCCCATCCATTTGCAAAGTAAATACCAAACCAATTGAAATCACTCTTTGAATGGCGCTTGGTTATATTCCCTTCCTTTTCCCAATGTTGGAACTGAATTCTCCTATTGTGGTAACAATTACATGATTGCAAGGCTAAAATAGATGTTGCAAATATTGGGTTGTTTATTCTTTCACATGTGTTTGTTCCTCACAAATAGTAAGCAGCACTTATGCCATTTTGTGGTCCTCTCTATAGTCTGTCTGATTACTTAAATATTATTAAATACAAACATAGCATTTCGAAGTATATTATGTGCATGAATGGTTATGATTTCATAAACTTAAATAGGAAGAACCCGTTATATATTGATGGTCGTCCACTCACACATGGGAACATTGAAGGGTTCATAAATAGTTGTAGGTGCTCATTGTTCAGCGCAAATTCTTCATTTGAGGAACACTCCAATGGAAAATACCTATTTATGAAAAGGAAGGGATCTAGATTTGTTGTTGTGCATGCAATACATAGTTTGTATCATGATGATGAGTTGTTAATAGACTATAACTTTCATAGACTACTAACTGCTCATCAAATATGCCTTGCATTAGGAATACCTTTAGATGTCTAGTTGGGGCATAAGAAAAAGATAATTGAGTAATTATATTTTTGGATTTTCCATGCAATTAATGTTAATGTATTTCTTAATTTGACATTTTTTATAAAGTGGTTGATTGCATGTGTACTATTGGAAAATAATTTCCATGATTTTAATAAATGTTGTATATAATGTTTCAACATACTAAATGCATTTTGTTTACTAATATCATCAATTTAAAGTTCAATTTTTTTGAAACCATAATTCTAACAACGATCAACCTATCTACCATCTACCTTTGCACCCCAGTACGATGTCAAATTGAGAGAATGCTTCTAAACAAGTAGATCTCAAAGAGGAAACATACAAATCATGGTTGAATCAACCACCTATTAAATTCCCACTATGTCTCAATTCTCCAATTCATAACACTATTTCTTCATAGGTTGGGGATGAAAACAATGATATAGAGGCCAATGTGGATGATTCCTTATGGTATACCCATGCCATGGAGGGAATATTGTTAAATACAATCCAAAAAAATGAGATAGGGAACAATGTTGATATAATCAATACCTTCTTTCAAAGCCTAAAATTTACTTCCACTACCCCTCTCTTTCAAAATGAATCCAGGTTTATCCAACTGGTGACAACAATGTTGTTGTACAACTTGATAGAAATGTATGGTATGTCGGGCAGGTGTTTCTCAGTACTACTGAGATAACTAACCATCAAGTCCGCATTAACTTAGCAATGAAAAGATATTTGTTGCATGCTTAATGACATTGTACATTATATTCACCACAAATTGTAGGTTATTCAAATATAAGTCACTTCCATGTGATAATGACCTCCTCAATAGCTGTGAAGAGGCAACACAACTACTAAAACAGTTGGGTGTTGAGTACATATCATATCATTCTTATCCGAACAATTCTATTTTATACATAGGTGAATACATGGACAAAGAGATATGTCTTGAATAATATAAAAAAGGGTAAGGCACATGGTCCTCCTCATAATATATTAAGGCACATGCCTATAATCCCAAGGATTCAAAGTTTTTTTTTTGTTGCAAAGAATTAGCCATGTTGTAGGGGTGGCATTCCTCGCACATAAGTGATTCGGGAGTTATGTAAATTCCAGTAGATTCCATAGCCATGAAGCATATAGAGGATACATGACCTAATAAATTCAAGGATGAAGTATGAAGCCTTCGATTGAGCATAGACATGGATGGAGTAAACCCATATTCCCTCCAAAACACCAATTATTATATTTGTGCAGTGGTAGTGATTAAATACAATATCTCTCCATGGTTATTCATGAAGAACGAACATCTTATGTTGGCTCTTATAGTTCATGGTAGCTGACAAGTGAAGAAAATGGATGTCTACCTCCAACCATTGATCGATGAATTCAAGCAATTATGGGAAGGGATACAATTATACGATGTATCGAGACCCATCCCGACGGAGAGGGATTTTACAGTGTATGGCATATGTGCATATACCACACATGATTATCTAGGACTATGATTTTTCTCTGGTAAGCATGTTGATTGATTTTCTTATATCGCTAATGTTATTTTACAAATTAAATTTAGTGCAACAAGAAAGTTATAGGATTGATTTGATACTTTAGTGGATGACATCATGACATGATTTTTTAAAGTTATTGTGAAATCTTTGTGGTAAATGCACTCCGCTATGGTAAAAAGTATAATAAATGGAAATTGAACTCCATTATTCAATGCATCAAGTATATATAGACTAACTTCATCAATTATTCAGTTATTTCATACTTCAAGAGTTGAGTAGTGACTAAGTGGTCACAAGTCTAATAAATGGTGATTAAACTCCATTATTCCATGCATCAAGTCTATATAGGCATAAATTCATCAATTATTTAGTTATTTCGTACTTCAAGAGTTGAGTAGTGACTAAGTGGTTGAGATATAGTAAGAATACATCAATGGAATGTGTATGAGTTCAGAGACTAGCAAGTGAGGATCCAATAGATAATTGGCCTACTGTTAAAATATACAGGAAGGGGACATGAAAAGTGAAAATATAAGGAATTTCAACATTCACAGGACATTAGAATGTAAGGATGTTGTACCTAAAGTGTTATAACTCAAATTGACACTTATTCATATGTGATGATAGTCCAAAAGACAACACTAAAGTGTCATTGATCGTTCACAAAAAAAGGGAACTTATGGATGGAATATCCCATGATTTGATCCCTAATAATGGCCCTAAGTGTTACACGTTAATATTCCAGCACAATTCCCTTCATCCTAAAAGGTGACCCCATAAAAGAGAAAATTTGTGCCTTGTGCACTAGCGGGGCACAAATAATTAGCATGTTTCCCTTGAAAAAGGTGAGACCACATCAAAAACTACCAATTCACACCTTGCACACCATCAAGGAGAGAACTATTTGCACGTTTCCTTTGGTTAGGGTGTGAATCCCTTGTAATTTCCTGAAAAAAAATAATCAAATTTGAAATTGGAAGTTATGGAAGTTTCTCAAACTAAGGGTTTGAGGGTTTTGAATGGCTAGGGATTTTTATTTCTTATGGTTTTTCGGGGTCTTGGAGAAAGTTTGAAAGGATTCATCTATGTAGTTATCAATTCGGAGGAATCCATATCAAAGGACACCTCATCATCTTGCTTGTCATCGTTGTCTGGACAAGTGGTTGGTCGAAGTTAGGAGATTGATTTTGAGAATAAAAATGAGCATGTGATCTATAGATATGTCCATGGGGATCATATTAGAAATATGGGGTTATGGTGGATCTACCAATCCATTTGATGGGAGGTGAAAAATACTCTCTATTGTCTTTATCAAGTCAGGATCTCATGTAAAATGTGTGTGGCACCAAGTTTGATATTCTTCATGGGAAGGAAACAGAGCACCATTTCAAAACCATCAAATATTCACATTTCTATAGTATTATTTCCTTAGGTTTTGTTGGGGGTGGGATGTCTGTTGTAGATTTAGGGTGTTTCCACCTGAGGGTTTCACCTCTAGGCCCAAATAAATGGCATACATTAGTCTGGTCATGTGGTGGAGTAGTATCCATAATGGTTGGAAAAGACATTAGCAATATCATGCAGATCTTGGAGTTAGATGACAAGACACTTGTGAGGAAGTTTTGGGGGCATAGGGTGTCTTTGGCCTCATTATATAGTTGGTCTCAAGTGCAATGGTTTCTTGTTTCAGAATATAACCTTGTTGTACATCTGTCGGGATGGGGATGTTTGGGGTTCATTTTTCATTTTCGAGAGGATTCTCTACACATATTGCATCAATGATAGTATATTGATAAGAATCTTCTTGTCCTTAAGTAATGGTATCCACTATTCAACACCTAAAAATATTTTTATTTCTGAGTAAAGAGGAGCTGCGTTCGGAAATTAGAGATCTCGACGTTTCGATCCCTACTCTGGGATCATCATTTTTATTTCTCCTTCGCCTATTTGGGTTAAGTTTCCTATGGAGGAGGATTTAAGGGAAATTCAATAGACTTTGAGATATTTCAATGAAATTGAAGATAGTTTTTCTTCTAGTATGGATCAATTAATGGCTCAGATTTTGGTGGATATTAACGTGTGCCAAGTGATGTATAAGAATATTTTAGTGGTGGTGGGTGGCAGATCTTACACCTAGCCCTTGGACTACCTTAACATCTTGTTTCTATGTTCCCATTGCCATTGTTATGGTCACGTTGTGGAAGATTGTGACCTTCCTTTTTAGAAGAAGGTATGGTAGCCGAAGAAAAGTGTGATGTCATCGGATGAGGTCAATTGTTAGGGGCACAAAAAAGTTTCTTTGGAGGATAATACGAGCTTGAAGAGTCAAGAAGGTCATGCGGCAGACAAACCATTGTTTTCACCAGGCATACTAGTTATAGAGAGTTCTTTACAATAATTAGTGGTGGGAGATATATCAATTCCATTGATTGTAGAATAAATGTACTTTGAAGCGAATAGGGATGTGCCACGGGGAGTCTTTGGAGACTTGGATTTCTTAGCATATTGACATGCTCATTTGAAGGAGATTTGGAACAAGGTTAACCATGTTATTGTAAAGACGAGTAAGCTCAATGATGTTTTTTTTCCTTTAACTTCCCCTATTCTTCAATAGATTCCTACAGACACTTCTTCTCAGGCTCAGGAATGTGTTGAGGTTATTATGGCTTATGGTGATTTTGCTCTGGGGGGTGTTGTTGGTGGTGATAGTTTGGGTGGGTAAGAATATACTATGGGACTATCAATTGACTCTAATTCTATCTCATGTTCTCTTTGTCCTTACGGGTCACCAAATTCTAGCCATCCTTCCTCCTCTAAAGGTTGTCGACCTTATAATTTGTGGCCTTTCCAAAAACCCTTGGACTTGGGGGGTTTAGGGAGGGTTGAGTTTAGATTATTTGCATATTTTAAGAGTCCCTAAGGTTGGAATAAAGTTGTCTCTTAAGAATTCTCAAGAGAAGGTGATGAGGGAGGTTGTTCAGGGTCATTAGAAATTGATCTCCAAGGTCCTTATAGAAGGGTGTACCCCTAAGTCATTCATATGATGAAAGTTATGCTTGTTAATATTAGAGGTCTAGCAAGGAAAACCAATAAAATTTATCCAAGTGACTGGTGGATTGGAGAAGCATGACATGGTGTTAATCCAAGAGACAATGGGAAATAGAAACACTTTGTGTAATAACTTGGGTGTCTTGTTTAGGGATAGGAATTATTCTCATTAGAGTCTTTGGGTGCTTCAAAGGGGGGGGCATGGAAGGATTTAAAAGTAACATGTTCTCTATGATAAATTCTTTTGCAATGCACTAGGGGCTTTATCTAGTTGTCGACAATAAAAGTATGGACATTGTGTTTCTAGTTCTTAATTTATATGGGCCCTATGAAGGAAGACAATATTTTTGGGACAATTTACTTTCTATGCAGTGCTTCAAGACATATAATATCATTCTAAATGGGTATTTAAACGTGACTATTAGTGGTGATGAAATTTGGGGTTTTTATACATGAGAGGATTGGTTGGGACACTATTTTGTTGATCAGTTCGAAGTGGTGGGTTGGGTGGACATGAATCCAATTCAACTTTTTCCGATATTGAATAGTAATAGGGATGGTCTTGGGGTGTGGTGAAGCACATCAATTGATTCCTCATTCATGATAACCTTCTACAATATTTAGAGAGATATATATCAAGGGTGGGTAAAGTGCGTTGTTCATCTCATTACCCAAATTTTTTGGAGTTGGGTAAGGGTGATTCAAAACTGGGAGTCCCATTAAAATATAATATGACATGGGATTAGAAGGAATAACTTCAATCTACAATTAATTCTTCTTGGATTCATGTTGAGGATACTATGAAGAATGGTTTGGGTGACCAGTTTGCCTCTATTTTAAGAATGTTGAAGGAGAATGTCTCTCAGTGGGAAAGGATCATTATAGAAAAATTGATAGTGTGATAATGGTGGTTGAGAAGGAGATTGAATGAGTATGTTGACCCTCTTGTACATGGATTGCGACAAGGTTGCTCAAGATTAGTCAGTTTCACTTAATTAAAGACAATATAAACTTCTTCTTGAGAAATAAAATGATGACATAATGAAGAGGTGCGTGGCACTTTGGATCTCAATGGGGATCAAATCACCAATTTTTTTCAAAACTTTTCCCAATTTCAGTAGGATTATAACACTATTTAGGGGATGAAAGATGAGGATGGGAATCTTTTTCATGGATTCAGAGATATTTTTCATATGGGAGTCACCCACTTTAAATGCATATTTTTAGAGCCCGGCCGATCTAATTTGGGTGAGATTATGAATTTGGTGGCCTTATTACCAAGGCTTATTAAGGAAAAAGACAATGTATAAATTCATAGGCCTATGACTAAGGAGGAATTATGGGCCTTACACCATAAATTCCAAAACTATAGGAGTTTGGGACCCAATGGTAGGTCAATTGAAATCTTTATTGAATTCTTTGAAATCTTAGGTGAAGATACATTTAAGGTAGTTGACTAAGTTAGGAAGTCCACGAAAATGTCATGAAGCTTTAATACTACTTTTTGGACTTGATTCCAAAGACATATTGCCATGTCTCTTTTGATGGATTTATCCTTATTTATCATTGCAATAGTATATATATTATTCTCTCAAAGATAATAGTGAAGTGTATGAATCCACTCCTCTCTCAAGTTATATCTTTGAAACGGTTCAACTTTCTTTAGGGCGACTTGATACATGAGGAAATTTGATTAGCTCATAAGGGACTACATATGGTCAACATCTCTCATAAACAAGATACTATTTTTAAAATGGACTTGTCCAAATATTATGACCATGTGTCATGACTCTACCTGAAGCTACTATTACTGCATATTAGCTTTTCTTTGCCAATTTTTTGTTGGATTATGCGTTGTGCCACCTCCTCTTCCTTTACAATTATTATAAACATCTTTGGACCTGAGTTAATTAGGCCTTTACATGGATTTATACATGGGTTCCCACTTACCCCCTATCTCTTGCTCCTGGTTGTTGAAGCTTTAAGTAGATCCATTCATAAAGCCAAGTGTCAAAGGAGGATTCTTGGTATTTATTTTTGGCACAATGTGCAGTTGACATATTTGTTGTTCGTCAACGATGTGCTTCTCTTATGTATTGATACAGAGGAGGGAGGGAGACATTATGTAAATATCATAAATCTCTTCTATTTGGAAATTGTGATGATTGTTAATGTGAATAATTCAATTTTCTATTTCCCAGAAGGAAACCAAAAAGTGAGACAATATGGGAAAGATCCTTTCCTTATCCATCTCGTCCATTGGAGGGGGCTCTAAAGTATTTGGGAGATAATATCAATCAAAACAAATATTAAAGTATGGATTTGTAGTGGTTGGTTCAAAATTTTAAAAAATATTAATATATGGTGCAATCGTTGGATCTCAAGACATGGGAGGATTATCTTGATTAATTATTTTTTGTAGGTCATTCTCATATACTGGCACATTTTGGCTCACATATCTAAAGTTTTTCTTTACATCCTGAGGAAAATATGTTTCAATTTATTATGGAAGGAAACTACGACTATCACAACTCGCATCTAGGTAGTTATAATTCTTTATCCTCCCCTAACGATCATGGCAGTTGTGGTTTGAAAAATATATTTCCATTCAATCAAGTGTTGGTTTCCTAGCCTCTTTGCAATATTTATAGCAAAAGATGGACTATGGAGAAGGATTTGTATTTCCAAATATATCACCCCTATAACTATGATTGACATGATTCAAACGAAATATAAGAATATCAACAATGTATCTAATTAATGGTTCAATGTTATGTCTTTAACCTTTATGACTCCATGGAAACATTTGGCTTGGAAGGTTGGATACAGAGAGTCAATTAGGGTGGGTTTGGGTGCAATTATGAGTTGTGTGAATCTAATTTTTATCCTTGAAGATTTGATACTTCACCTACAAGAGTAGGGTCGGTGCTCTCTTAATAAAGTTGATAACACAACTACCACACTCTTTGTACCTCTGGAATTGAAAGGTACAAATGACTAAGGTGATCTCCCTTTCAAAAATTATAAGGGAACTTAGGTTCTTGTCCTATTCTTATAGGTTTCTAAACAATATAAATACTCATAGCATGACTTGCATTTTCTATTTATTTGGCCCCGACATGACTTGTAACAATTAGTTTCTTTCCCCCAGCATGTGTTACAGTAGTTGGTTACATGTCTATAATAAAACTTGCAGTGACCGGTGACTTGTCTCCAAAATTATTCGCAATAACTAGTGGATTTCCTCTAATATAACTTGCAATAATTGGAATTTTTCTCCCAATATGACTTGCAATGGCTGGTTGTTAATCTCCAATATAGCTTTCAATGATTGGTGACCTATATCTTGTTTGAATTGCAGTTGTTGGTGACTTTTCCCTGGCATAACTTGCATTGGATGGGGAATTTCCCCCGCCGTGACTTACAATGGTTGGTGACGTTCCCACTTATCTTCACATATTATTCTTATTCCTATTATTTATAATCCTTTTATACTTCTAGTTACTAGGAGTTAGAATTTCACCAGATTTTGTGGAAGGAGAAGGAACATATGTTATTGGTGAAGAAGGTAAAGGGCTTTTATGATCTTGACACTCATGGCTTATTTGAGAAGCGTCAAGATAATTTAGTACATTTAGAGTGGGAAAGAACCAAAACAAAAACCCCTTAGTGAATCAATGAATATTTAAGGTGGCCATCAAGGGAGCACCAATGCTTTGAAAGAAAGGAAAATCACAAGGATCCCCTTGCACAGGGGGTCCTTTGGCTGGCCTCCTCAAGAAATTTAGACATATCCTCTAATTCAACAGGAAAATATCTAATTTCTTCTATGGGGTAAAAGAATTATGATCAACACACTCCTATAAAAGACTCTATAAGATACAACCAAGAAATGACTATGTATAAAATTTCATACCTATGTTTCTGTAATTGAAATGACTATTTTAATCTAAGGAAATACAAATTACAGAAATTAAATTGTCATATTTAGATTATAATAGGTATACCTACTAACCCGAGGAGTGTGTGCTCATCTTATCAACAGTTGGGGACTGGCCCCGATCACTTCCCTGCAACAATTAATTCTATAAAATGTTATCGAAAAGAAACTAGTGTACTCACGAAAAAAACCAAATCACTTGCATGTGATGAAAAACAAACAATTACCTGATGCCTCGAGGATATTCTACTCCTCTAATGAATTGTTGGGGAGATGCCTCGATCACTTGTATGTGATGAAAAATACATAATTCATTATATAAATGAAACCAATACATTGATGAAAATAGATAATAATAAAACATATTGCACATATTATAGTAGTAAAATAATAATGAAGTATACATGTTGCCTCGAGGTAGGTGTTTCCTGATCTAGTGGTGGTAGGGAGCTACCCTAGTCAACACCCTGCAACAAAAACATAGATAACATTATATAAACAACAACGATGATACTCATGAAAAAACATAACAAATAAACATTTTGTTCATGTTATATTTGTACAATTACAATGATGTATACCTGCTACCTCAAGGATGGTGTACTCCTCTGATCATCTGATGGGGAGATGCACCCATCTCTACCCTATGTCTTAAATATAGAAAATGTTAACAAAAATGGAACAATAGACTAGGAAAAAACACATAAGATATTAGATTTAGTAATTAAAGGTTGGGTAAATTGTTAGATGTACATCACGTTTGTATCTATTCGATTCAAATTGTAATTAATAAGCAACTCCTGCAGCTATTGATTTAATGGCACACACAAAAACATGATTTCTTTCATGCCCCTCAAATATACAATTGGGTTTCTAAAGTGTAGACCCTCGTTGTGAACTATTTATAAACCCCACAATATTCCCTGTAGATTTTGGCCTTCCGTCAATGTATAATGTTGCTCCTTTATTTTGATCCCTATCTTTCAATTGTAAATAATTTGTAGATAATCAGTATATATGCATACTTCTTCTATATTGGACCAATCACATCCAATCTGTGTAGTTGTAATAGGGTCCAACATACTCCATCAATTCAATACATCTGGTGTAATCGACCATTATGCCATCCATGCAAAACAACCCCAAACCATGTAATGATGATGATATAATATGATATATCCTCTCATTCACACAAAAAAATGTGTTTAGTTGAGGAAGATCCTTGGGTACCCATTGTTTCATTATATGTTTGTACTTCAAGGGCATCTCAATCTTGCCTATGGTCTCGTCTTCCTAAGAACAAGAACCCCCTTTAGCGAGAAAAAAATGCATGCCTTTGGAATTTTCTTTTGATATTTTGACATGTAGTTGATATACCTATTGTAGACCTTCTGGATGTCTCACTTTCCTCATGTATTCCTAAACTCCCTCACTTAAGGAAGACAGATATGATAAATACATTTTTGGTTATGCCTGTTGTAATACCCCAGTTGTTAAGCCCCAGACTTATGATTCTTCATGTAACTTATGTTCTCTTGCATTATGGACTTATGATATTTTATATTATTGTGGAATTATGCTCCTTTGCATGATTAATTTAATTAAGAACTTATTATTAATGTTTGATAACATGACTTTGGACTTTGGCACTATTATTAATGTTAATGTTATTACTAGAATCTATGTTATCTTTGAATGTTGTTAATGATTGATTAAATAAAAAACTGGCTCAACAAAAGAAACTAAATGAGTATGGGGACCATGGATTCCACAAAAATAGGGGGAATGGGGACATCCCTAGCACCTTATAACTTGTTGTTGGCTTAAATTTGTCCATCCCAATTCATATTTGCACCTTGGTGAGATTAATAATGTTGGTCACCCAAACCTTGTACAATGAACCATATTCTCAAAAATTATGGACTATGGAGTTAATATTGCATATTTTGCACACCTTAGTGGGCCCCTCTTTCCTACGGTGCCCTCCTTACGAAAATATTCCCTCGCATTTATGTGTTTATGGTCATTTATGATCCCTTTTCCTAGTTTTTAGGGGATGTAAGATATTTTCTAGATTCCACTCTTACACTGTGCATTTATGATCCTATTTATGTGCTTCTCTAATGTCCCCATTCAAATAATTGCATAGCAGGACAATTCCATCAATCCTACTAGTTCCCTAGGTTGGATGGATACATTTGGAATTTTAATAAAGGAGCTAATAAATGGTGTTCAGACATTAGAATAGAATAAATATTTAATAATGGATCTAATTAAATAAATACAAGATAAAATTGAAGTGGCAATGGAACATGGAGACACATGGATATTATGGGGCCCGCATAAGCTATAATTTCGATGCCATGTGGCATCCTCCTCTTGCAATTTCGAATCCATGGGAAGACTAATTCTCTTGGATGAGTTAGAAGGATAATAAACTTGTCCATGTGCATCATAGTTTGAATTTGGAAGAAAATGTAACTTACATAGGATATGAAGAGTCAAATGGGAGCTTCTTGGACAATTGGGCTAGATTCCCTAACATATATGACATCTATGACACCAATGATGAAGATGCTATGAAATTTATGACATATTGCAGACCTAAAGGATGACATATGACCATTATGACATTTCAGCCCCAAATATATCATCCAAGAAGGTTCTCATGTGAGTTGGGGAAGCTCAATGGGTCCCTACTCGAATTGGGGGAAGATTGAAGGCTAGGGAAGGGAGGACACATGGGAAATCTTGAGCACACACCCTAATTAGAATTGGCTTGAGTTTGTGGATGGATTGGTAACCTTATAAGTCTGATTATGTTTATAAAATACAGGGATAAACCAAGATAAGGGCTTTTGATCATTTGAGAAATTTGCATTTGTGAAGAGAGAGAGCTAGTGGATGACTAGTTTCTTGCCTTAGCCAATTTCGAGGGTGAAAGATTCCCATCCAAGTTGGTGTTTGGAGATTCCATTCATGTATTTCATGAATATTTAATGTATTTTGTATTTTAAGGTGTGAGCTTCATTGAATCTCTTGGTTTCTTCGAGTGCAGCACATTCTCTCAACCATTTCCAATCTTTATTGCATATTCTTCCTCATGGAGGGATTGCGCTTTGGGAGAGATTATCATGGTCCATTTATGATTGTAATAATATTAATATAATATTTTATTCATATTCATAAATTATCAGGTATAAATACAAAAAATTTGTATGTAAAAGTGATTATTAATAAGCAAACAATCACCATTTCCCCACTATATTGATGCATTCCATTGTAATGTTGATGATTTAGAATGAAATAATGTTTATTTGATATATTTATGATGAATGGACTGTGATATATTATTATTACAAGTTTCATATCCATCACTTAATAATTTGAAGCCATCTTACTCAGTTTATTTGCATTTGGAGAAGATTTGGTGCCTTTTCCCCAAGGGTCGAACTAGTGATTTTGTAGTTGTTAGGGAGAGGGTTATAACAGCATTTATAAACTGAATAATGATGCACATGAGACCTTAATAATTTCCCTTAAACATACTCTACCTATTTTCATAAATTAAAGTGGGTTTTGGAGCATTTGGAAAGCCATTTGCAACATTTACCCTGGAGGAATTGGAACCCCAATTTGCTAGTGAAAACTCCTACCTTGGCCAAAATATTAAACAAGTTTCAAAAGCCTTTGGAGGGTCATAAATCATACCTTAAAATAAAATTCAAGTATTAATATCATTCATATGGAATATTTGGGAGCGTTTGGGTCAATTTGGAGACCTAGACATCAAAACTAGTCAAAGATAGAAATAGGGAAAAAGTGAAAAATTGGTCACTTTAATAAAATTTCTTAAAAAGGGACATTAAAAGCAGTATCAGAGAGTGTTACTTGCACATGTGCATTAATACCATCCATTTAATAAAAAATTTCAGACATGTCTTGGTTTCATAATCAACCCACCAAGCCCACTTTCCTTCCTCCCCTGCCAAGGGAAGAAGAAATTGCACCCAAATATATCAAAGCATGCTACCACGGGTATAAAAATTTGATATGGGATATTCGTGAAAGGTATTATTTCCAATAGTATCTTCTAAAGTATGTATTTTTTTACAAGAATGAAAATCAGAACTCATTAAGGAATAATCATCAATGCACAAGTATGCAGGAGACCGAGGAGCCACCAAGCTCTGTGGGTGGTGAAACAAAAAAAGAATTACATTATGAGGATCGAAATTCACTCCCAAGTGACTTTGAAAAATATGAGAAAACATCACATGAGAATTAAAAAGAGTCCCTTGAAACTATAGAATATCATTTCGAGACACATTCTACTGTGTACATGGACCAAAGGGCATCTATTGATGGATGCCTGAACTGTGAAGAAGTACCTACTGATGGGTGCTCACAACTCTATGTTGGTGACATAGACATCAAATTGGAAAATGTTGTTTCAATAAAAATTTATCATAAGCATGAATATGAATACCTTGAGACAGATAATGAAGAACCAAGATCAACTTTCCCATCACCACTTGAGCTTCAAGAAGTTGATCAAATCAAGCAGAAAGAAGAAGAGGAGGTTCGGTCTCATGAACCATCCTTCATTGAAGGGTCTTTGAAGATGAGTGAAAGGGATATACAAGAGGCCCTTATCATACTCCATGACACTCAATCATTGGTATCAAATTCTTGTTGGAATTTTTTTTCGTTGGAGGAGCCATCCTTCCTTGAAAACATGGAGAAGATTCAAAGAGCAATGTGCAACATCAAATGTAATTTCATGTCTTTGATATTTTATAGAAAAAATTCCATTGAGCTTAGTGAATGGTTACATGAATCCTAATTGAAGAATAATGAATATATTCATAAGCTCAAAATTCAAAATGAGCAACTTCTTAAGATGTTGCAAGATACTTGTTCTTCCTCCTATGTTTCAGATTGTCATATGCTAGATTGCTCGGAGGATTCTCATGACATGTTGGATCATGAGAAACATGAAAAATCGTAGTTTATTGATGTGTTTGAAGATTATATTCATGAGAGAAAATCAATTTTTGTGGTGGAAGAGGAGCTTGAGTTGCCTCTTGATGATGGGTGCACACTTTTTGAAGAAGTGCATGATTCCACTACCTTGGAACTAACCTATGAGGAAAGTTTTTCATTTTTGAGGGAGGTGCATGTTCCTACCACTATGGAGCCTTAAAATGATGAATTTTTTCACTTTCTAATCCTTTGGGTGAGTTGGTTCTTTCTCCTATATCCTACACTTCCAAGTTTTGCATCATTTATCCTAATGAAGTATGGGTGAAAGGTTTCTTTTTAATGGTGCTGCATGAGGAGTATGAAACTTCTATCTATCCTTTTGATGATGACATTATTAGAGCACCATATTATTTACATTTTCAGCAGCATCCCTTTTTACATTATTATGATACACATCTACATGGATGCACCTATGATGTTCACTTGAGTCACTTGGAGACTCATGATTTTCCTTGCTCCTCGTCTAGTCCATTTAATGGTTGAGGAACTTCATCCCACACTTGGGTGAAGAGATATATGATTGAATAAAATTATTATTGGCAGCAGAATCCTCTGTTATTTCATGATGATATACATATTCATGGGTTTATTTATGAGACTTCTTTGAGCCACTTGAAGTCTTTATGTTTTCTTTGCTCCTTATTTGGTTCAGATTTTGGTAGAGGTTCTTCATTCACTTCTTTGATGAAAGAAAACATGGTTGATTCTATTGATGTACATTATATATTTTTGGAGAAAAATTATGGGACATGGGATTCTCACCTATGTCATTGGGGTAGATCTGATATAATACTTGATGCTTGTGTGTATGGGCCACATGGTGATCTACTTACTTGGATGTACAAGCACGTTCATGATTCTTTGATGAGGTAGCTTCTTGATGTACATTTGTATGATGTTTTTATGTACTTTCATGATCTATATTTTGTACTCGTGATGTTTGGAAGGATGCAATACCAGCAATGGGATCCTGGAATTTCTTGGTTTCATCTCACTTGGAGTAGCAGTTTGGTTGTTGGTTTGAGAAAGAAAACCAACCTTCAGTTATTTGAGTTCATCTTTGCAGAGCAGTGTTCCAAATTCCTACATGGGAGACCTTTTGAGAGATGGATTCAATTTTTGCATGGTTGGTTTTCATGGAATTTCATCATAGACATTTCACACCATGCATGTATCAAGATCATATCGGACCCTTGGATCATTTTTGGTCTCATTGGTTTCAATTGTGGGGGAAACAAACAGCATTGGAAATTTATTCACCACTTGAGAAGATGATTGTAACCAGAGTAGTGCAGCAAAAATCATGGTGGTTCCTCTATGAAATTTTTTTGGAATATTAAGAAACTCAAATTTTGATAACTCGGCACCAACTTCAAAAAATTATACAGAAGCAAAAAGGGGTGAAAGTTCAAAATAGGTTTCCAAAATATGGAGGTAAAGATTATTTGCACAAATTTGGTTTTTATGGATTTGATTAATCCTTTTGGTGTAATTGGTGATGTTACAGGATATATCAATATACACAATCCACATATCTTTACTTTTGGGAACACAAAAATGCATTACATGAGTGCCACTACTCAAATTTCAGCTAAAGAAAATTAATGAGAAGAACCATAAGAGAGCACTTGGTGAAAAGGAAGGAATACCAATTCAAGATGCCACATGGTAAGAGGAAAATATTTTGAAGCACACAAATCTTAAATTTCTTGAGGACAATCAATATTGGGTGTGGAGGATTGTAATGTCCCCATTCAAATAATTGCATAGCAAGACAATTCCATCAATCCTACTAGTTCCCTAGGTTGGATGGATACATTTGGAATTTTAATAAGGGAGCTCATAAATAATGTTCATACATTATAATGGAATAAATATTTAATAATGGAGTGAATTAAATAAATACAAGATAAAATTGAAGTGGAAACAGAGCCTGGAGACACATGGAGATTATGGGGCCCACACAAGCTAGAATTTATGTGCCACATGGAATCCTCCTCTTGTAATTTCGAATCAATGGGAAGCCTAATGTTCTTGGATGATTTAGAAGGATAATACACTTTTCCATATGCATAATAGGTCGAATTGGGAAGAAATATAACTTACATGGAAGAGGGAGAGTCAAATGGGAGCTTCTTGGACACTTGGGATAGATTCCCTAACATCTATGACATCTATGACACCAATGGTGAATATTCTATGACATATTGAAGACCTCAAGGCTTAAATATGACCATTATGACATTTCAGGCCTAAATATAGCATCCAAGAATGTGATTTTTGGAAGCTCAATGGGTCCCTACATGAAATGGGGGAAGATGGAAGGCTAGGGAAGGGAGGACACATGGAAAATATTTAGAACACACCCTAATTAGAATTTTCTTGATTTTGTGGATGGATTGGTAACCTTATATAGCTAAGGGTGTTTATAAAATACATGGATCAAATAATATAAGGTATTTTTATCATTTGATAAATTTTCATTTGTGAAGAGAGAGAGCTAGTGGATGACTAGTTTCTTACCTTAGCCAATTTCGAGGGTGAAAGATTCCCATCCAAGATGGTGTTTGGAGAGGCCATTCAGGTATTTCATGTATATTTAATGGATTTTTTTTTTGAATGTGTAAGATACATGGAATATCTTGGTTTCTTTGGGTGCATTACATTCTCTCAACCATTTCCAATCTTTATTGCATATTCTTGCTCATGGAGAGATTGTGCTTTGGGTGAGATATTGTACTCTTTAGGAGAGATTATCATGGTACATTTATGATTGTAATAATATTAATATACTAATTTATACATATTCATAAATTATCAGGTTGAAATACCAAATGGTTGTATGTAAAAGTGATTATTAATGAGCAAACAATGACCATTCCCCCACTATATTGATGTATTCCATTGTAATACTGATGATTTTGAATGAAAGAATGTTTATCTGATATATTTATTATGAATGGAATTCCATTGATCAGTATTACAAGTTTCATATCCATCAATTAAGCATTTTAAGTCATCTTACTCAGTTTATTTGCATTTGGAGAAGATTTGGTGCATTTTCCCCAAGGGTCGAACTAGTGATTTTGTAGTTGTTAGGGAAAGGGTTATAACAGCCTTTATAAACTGAATAATGATGCAAATGAAACCTTAATAATTTTACTTAAACATCCTCTGCATATTTTCATAAATTTGAGTGGGTTTGGGATCATTTGGAAATCCATTTTCAGCATTTACCCTGGGGGAATTGGAAACCAAATTTGCTAGTGAAAACTCCTACCTTGGCCAGAATATTAACCAAGTTTTCAGAAGTATTTGGAGGATCATAAATCATCCCTAAAAATTTAATTCAACTCTTAATATCATTCATATACCTTCTCAGAATATTTGGGAGCATTTGGGTCAATTTGGAGACCTAAACATCAAAACTAGTCAAAGATCGAAATAGGAAAAAAAAGTGCAAATTTGGTCACTTTAATAAAATTTCTTAAAAAGGTACATTACAGATTCCATGATATTTGTGACCCTATTGGATTCCCTATCTCACCTATTTCTTCCTCCTTCATGTTTTGTAACCCCCTTCATGCGTTAATGTGCCTCCATGTGCTCTTCATGGCTCCACTCCTTAGTTTTTGGGTAACTCCCCCTCATGGTGCTAATTCAGGAAAGGGAATATTTTTACTAAGCCACCACTCCACTAATTCAAGTTAATTATCCATGATGAAGCTTAAACCTTACCTCTATCTAATTTTTTTTTATCCCTTTGGGTTAGATTTGTCCTCCTTATGTTATAAATTCATATACCATCTCCTTGTTGAAGTTAATCTTGAGCTTTGGACCATGTGACTTATGATATCTAACCGTGTTAAGAATGCTTATATTATTGAGAGTGTGTTGATACTTAGAGTGAGTCTATTTGTTTCCCTTTACTTACTTCCATAATATTACTCTACTATTCCAGGCTATCACATATAAATCCAGGAAATGGGAATGGCAAGCTAGGTCACATCCCGTAGGCAGTGGAGATAGATAGGAAAGTAGTAGTGGGAAGCATTGTGTCTCTCAGAAGAGGTAGTTTCGAGAGTAGTGAAACGAAGAAAGACTCTACCTGTGGATCCATGGTCTCAGCTTGGGGGTGAGATATTCAAGCAAGGAAGTCTTGACGGTTTCTACGGGTGGGAGGAGAGTTTTCCTGCTGCAACCAGTTGTCCTTATTTTGAGATAAGTATTTATCTTATGTTATGTTTTCATTACATTATTTTATTTAGTATATGTGCAATGATGTTTGATTGGTTGTTTGAGTGTTCATGTGTTCAATATCAATATCTGCATGGACAAAGGATGAATCTCATATAATATGGAATTGAGTCTCTATTCTTCTTCTTATTAACCAAAAATTGTAATTTTGGGTATATTTTATTGAGAGGGGCACAACCATATGATCTGTTTCTACCATATATGCTCATTTTTGTGTTGTGATACCTATTCCATTGCATCCAAAGCAGTATTTCCAGTGAACAACACCTTTTGTTTCGTTTAAAAATCTTTTTGGATGACCAAGATATGTTTATTTTGGTCCAATAGCTTTCTAGTGCCAAGATGAGCGCACCTGTCATTTTATTGTAAATCAGTTGTTTGCATATTTGTTCTTAGTTGCATATATGATGATGAGATATGTGTTCTATATGTAAAATAATTCAATGGTTGGAGGGTGGCAGCCATATGATCTGATTTTTATTAGTGAGAGATGACTATAGGGGACAATCATCAAGAGCCGATTTTGAGGGTTGTAGTTGCAGCTGGTGTTCTTTGTTTGCTATGGTTTTGATGTGGATGTATATTGCAGCCTATGGATGTTCCATGATATGTGGTTTTTTTCCTTACTTTTAATTCTCACTAACAACACACACATATCAACACCGAACAAGTAGATTAATTTGCAAACAATCAATGACATCAATACATGGCTATTTATAAACTATGCTATCAAACAAACAAAAAATACATAAATTAGCTATTCACACCGAATATGATGCTTATCATGTATTATTTATGTTCTTGTTTCAATTGTGACCCTTAGCTTGCACTTTGAAAAATATTAACTGAGTGTTAGGATTAATTATTTAATTAAGTGGTGTGATTAAATAATTAAGTGTCACGAACTTTATTTATAATTCAATCTCTAGAATTAAAAGATTTAATTTATTTGGGTGAATGGTTAGTCAGATCAATAGTAATTTATCTATATCCATTGTTCTTAAATTTAAGTTAGTATTAATTTTAGCACCTTTGGCCTTATCTCAAGTTTCTGGGACATCACAAGTGCTGTCATAGCTTAAGGTTTCAACACTACGGCTGTTGGGCCTTCTGCGAAGTTTCAAGTCACTTTGTAAACATGCATTTGCAATATATAGCTTGGATGCATGCACCTTAATATACTTTCACGTGTGATTTGGTTAAATTAAACTGTTAGATTGGGATGGCTATGGATTTTAATTTCATCCAGTAAGGAGAAATCTTGGAAGGATTTCTAACCACCTTTTCCAATTAGGTAGATTGTAACTTAGAAATGTTGGCTAGTTACTTTATAAACAAGAAGAAAAGTAGTGTTTAATGATAATTAAATTATACTAATGTGTATTTTACTAATAGAATGTTCATAATGAACACATTGAAGTTCCCAGTGATTGATTAAGCAAGCGGTGTGACCACTAAACTGATATTTTAATCAAACATGTGAAGACTAAAGATTCAACAAGTAAAAATTTAATAGTGGGAAGTCAGAGATTAGGGATGGATCTTGAGGAATGACGGAGACCATATAGTCTTGAAGAGGATTTTTTTGAGTGAAGAATGTCAATCAGACATAAGAGGAGCAGTGAACCGTTAATCTTGGAGGAATCATTGAGGAAGTGTAGAGAGGATAATGAAAGGATAATTCATATCCAAGAGTAGATTATGAATGATCTAAAATCATTTAAGACCATCCAAAGATACACTGAAAAGAATTATAAAAGAGGTTATGTGAGGTTTATATCATATTCAAGGACACCTTATCACTTAGAGATACGGATGGGGTATGCATCAAGTAGTACAGAGATCAATCCTCAAATATCTCCAGTGAGATAGAAGAAGAGGAGGTTTACCCGAGATGAACTGGTAGGAGAGTTGAGAAGAATCAAGTCCCCAAATTTTGATGGAGAAGTAAATAAAGGAGAATATGTTGAAGCATGGTTGTTAGGACTTAGGAAATTCTTCCAGTTGCATCAGTATACACCTAATATGGAGGCAAGATTATCCATATACCATCTGCAAGGTAAGCATCTATATGTTGGGATCAACTGGTTAAGTTGAAAGACATTGATGAAGACAAAATATCTTAGAGGAATTTTAAGAAATTATTTGAGCTTAAGTTGAGAAGCATGACTATGGAGGCCTATGAGAAAAAATTTCTAGAACTTTTGAACTATGTGGACTTGATCAAAGATGAGAAGGTAAAGATTGAAAGGTTCCTTAGTGGCCTTCCTGAATCTTATAGAAATAAAATCCAATATGATAGACCAAAGAACCTTAAGGATTCCATCTGGAAGGAAAAACACTTATATGAACAAAATAATAGAAAGGCCCCATATCAGAAGAATTGGAAGGATATGAAGAAGAACAAGCAGGAGCATAGAAAGAAATGTTTCTAGCCTTCAAAGTTCAAAAAAAAATAAAAAATCTTATCAACAAGGACAATCAAGGGAGAGCCTTCAGGGAAAATACCACCTATGGAATGTTGGATATGAAAGGGAAACTCACTTTTCCAGTCAATTCCCACTCAAGAAAAATAACCTTGACAACATTCAAAAGGATTCAAATGTTGGAGATGTAAGTGGAAGTGTTCAAAGGATCTATGCAGCCCTAGATGGGAGGCAAGTTGACCACCAATCCCAAATGATTGAAGTAGCAGGTAATATTGCTAATAAAACCATAACTATTTTGATTGATTCAGGAGCTAGCAATAGTTACATTTCACCTAATCTTGTTAAGAAATGTCATTTGAAGAAAAGTAAACTTGAAACAACAAGTCTATTACAATTAGCTACATGATCCAAGAGAAAAATCACTGAATTTGTTAAAGTGTGTCCTTTAGAAATGAATGGAATGAAAACCTTTGAATACTTAAACATCATACCCTTGGGGTCATATGATGTATTGATTGGCATGGATCGGTTGGATGCACACCATGCAGTTTTGGATTTCCATATTAAAACTTATACTTGTTTGGATGAAGAAGGGAACCAAGTGACAATAAAAGGAATACCTAGTCCCATATCCCTAAGGGAGATCACAACTATACAATTGAATAAATTTCTTATAAAGGGATGCCAATTATATGCAATTCATGTGGAAGAATCAAAAGAAGGAAAAGAGCAAGAGTTGTAGGATTATCCAATACCACAAAAATTTGCAAATATATTTCAAGAACCACCAGGAATTCCTCCTAAGAGGGACATTGATTTTTCTATTGACTTGGTGCCAATAACATTACCTTCATCTAAAGCAACTTATAGAATGAGTACTCCATAGTTAAAGGAATTACAAATGCAGTTAGAGGAGCTACTAAAGAAAGGTTACATAAGGCCCAGTGTTTCACCTTGGGGAGCTCCTGTATTATTTGTGAAGAAGAAAGATGGAACTCTAATACTTTGCATAGATTATAGACAATTGAACAAAGCAATGATTAAAAAAAAGTACCCCTTACCAAGAATTGATGACTTGTTTGATCAATTGAGAGGAGCCAATGTGTTTTCAAAAATAGATTTGAGGACGGGATACCACCAAATTAGAATTAAGAATGAGGATGTAAGACAACATTCAGAGAAAGGTATGGACATTGAGTTCGCGGTAGTACCTTTTGGTTTAACAAATGCACCCACAATATTCATGTGTTTAAAGAATGGAGTCTTCACAAAGTACTTATATAATTTTGTGATTATATTCTTGGATGACATCCTTATCTATTCCAAGACAAAAGAAGAGCATGAAGAACATCTAAGGCTAGTAATGCAAGTGCTTAGAGAACATCAGTTGTATGCCAAATTAAGAAAGTGTTATTTTTATCAAGGAAGAATCCATTACCTAGGGCATATCATATCTAAAAAAAGGTGTTACAGTAGATCCTGAGAAGATAAGAGCCATTATGGAATGGTCAACACCTAAGAATGTATCAGATGTCAGATCCTTCATGGGGTTAGTTGGATACTACCGAAGGTTCATCGAAGGATTCTCGAAGTTGGATCATCCTATCACATGTTTACAAAAGAAAGGTGTAAATTTTGGTTGGACTTCTAAGTGTGAAGATCATTTTCAAAAACTTAAGGAAATGCTTACCAGTGCACCAGTGATAAAAATTGTGGACCCTGAAGGAAACTTTGTTGTATGCATGGATGCATGCAAGCAAAGAATTGGTGAAGTATTAATTTAGGATGGACATGTGATCAGTTACAAATCTAGAAAGTTGAAGGAACATGAGCAGAACTATGCCACCCATGACTTAGAGCTTGCAGCTATCATCCATGCTTTGAATATGTGGAGACAGTATCTAATGGGTAAAAGCTTTGAGTTGAGAACTGGCCATGATGGGTTAAAATACTTGTTTGAGCAGCCTAATTTGAGTGCAATACCGAGGAGGTAGATGGAGTTATTATCTGAATATGACTTTGACATGAAGCATGTCAAAGGTAAGGAAAATAAAGTAGCGAATGCACTTAGTAGGAAGATACATGTGATGCATGTAGCAGCTATCAACACTAGCACATCATATTTGAAGGATAAGATCATTGAAGCTAGTGTTACAGATGAACTTTATCAACATGTGAAATAAGGGTTGAAACAACAGAAATTTGATAAGTATAAGTTTAAATAAAATAGGATACTCATGCATAGAGATAGAGTTTATGTGCCTAATGTTGGAGATATAATGAAGATGGTTATGAAGGGAACACATGATGTCCCTTATGTCGGGCATTCAGGTTATCAGAAAACAGGAGTAGCAGTAAGGAAACAATACTATTGGCCAGGGATGAAGAATGATGTGGAAAAATCTATAGTTAGGTGCATGGAATGTCAAAAATTTAAAGTTGAGCATCAACATCCAGCGGGATTGTTGCAGCCCTTGCCTATACCAGAATGGAAATGGGATGTAGTGACGATGGATTTCATCACCAATTTACCTAATATGAGATTGAAAAATTATGCAATCATGGTTTTGGTAGATAAGTTGACTAAGGTAGCACACTTCATTCCAATAAAGACAACTCACAAAGCAACTAACATTGCAAATATTTACATAAAACAAGGAGCCAAATTGCATGGTATTCCAAACGCTATAGTATCAAACAGAGATTCAAAATTTACTTCTAACTTTTGGAAAGGATTGTTAACAACACCGAAAAAGTAGATTAATTTGCAAATAATTAATGACATCAATACTTGGTTATTTATAAACTATGTTATCAAACAAACAGAAAATACATAAATTAGCTATTCATACCGAATATGATGTTTATCATGTATTATTGATGTTCATGTTTCAATTACGACCTTTAGATGCACTTTGGAAATTATTAATTGAGTGTCACGATTAATTATTTAATTAAGTGGTGTAATTAAATAATTAAGTGTCGCAAACTTTAGCTATAATTCAATCTCTAGAATTAAAATATTTAATTTGTTTGGGTGAATGGTTAGTTATATCAATGGTAATTTATCTATATCCATTGTTCTTAAACTTAAGTTAGTCTTAATTTTAGCACCTTTGGCCTTATCTCAAGGTTTGGGGACATCACACCTGCACCATGGGAAACATCATTCAAGATTACATCTCACCCACGTATTTCTCATGAAGTGTGTCTTGAATCAATAGTGAGGTTTATGGTTATTGTTTTCCATGAATGGTTAGGTGACTAATGTGGAACCTAGTACATAAGGAATAATTTATGACTCTAATACAAAGCTAGATCTAGAAAAGTACTATTGTAAAAAATTCAAACATAATTTTTATTTTTTTCAACTTTAACACTCCACTGGTCATTGCGTTAAAGTTGGTCCTTGAGATGAGTTATCAATTGCAATGTACTAAACATAAATTGTAACAAAATTCCATCAAGTTTAAATAATGAACGTTAATTAAAGAACAATAGTAATGCTATATAGATCTGGTTTGGCTCTGCCTTATAGTCAGACATTTTGAGTCAGCTCTTGTCACTATAAGCAAGTTGTCAAAAGATAATATACCTTGAGAGAGAGAGAGATCTTAGAGTTTTGATGGTTTAGGTTCACGTTTCATGGTTGGAGATCACGGTTCACATTTCACAACACAAGTCTAGCATCCCTAGAATAGGTACCATAATAAAACATAAAATAAAGTTGAGTAAACTTAGAGTAGGGTACCATAGGTAATTTGGTCCCATAACAATAAAACAATAAAAGTAATAAGGTTAAGTCATCATACCAAAGGTGGCCAAGGTACCATACACAATAAGGCCTCTAGGACCAAGTAGAAGGTGAAGGACCATAAGTCAACCAAAGGGTTCAAAACAAGATGGTAATGAAACCCCCATACCCACAAGATCAAGGTGTGCCATAAAGGTGGAGAAACAACCCCTTTTACCCATAGGACCTACAAGACCAATGGATTTAATATTTTCTCTCTTTCAAGGTATATTGTCACATATATTTTTATTATCATTGTACAAGCAAAAGTAAATAACAAACCTACATCTAGAAAAGTATTGTTGTAATAAATTCAAACATAATTTTCATATATTTCAACTTTAACATTCCATTGTTCACTGCGTTAAATTTGGTTCTTGAGATGATTTATAAATTGCAATGTACATAACATAAAATGTAACAAAATTCCATCAAGTTTAACTAATGAACATTAATTAAAGAACAATAGTAATGCTAGATAGATCTGGTTTGGTTTCAGCTCACTGGTTGGAGATCATTGTTCACAACACAAGTCTAACAACCCTAGAAGAGGTACGATATGACCTTTGGTACCCTAATTTAAGTGTACTCAACTTTATAGCAGCAATAACCCTATGTTGCATCCATCAAAGATCAGATCTATTCTTCTTTCATGCCAAGATACTCCAAGAGTGAAGTTATGAATATAAATTTGGCAAGTCTTCTAGAATGGTCACTTAGGAAACCCTAGTTTTTAGGGTGGTTACCATAATAAAACATAAAATAAATTTGAGTACACTTAGACTAGGGTACCAAAGTTCATGTGGTCACATAACAATAAAACAATAAAAGTAATAAGGTTAGGTCATCATACCAAAGGTGGTCAAGGTACCACACACAATAAGGGCACTAGCACCAAGTAGAAGATGAAGGACCATAAGTTAACCAAAGGGGTCAGAACAATATGGTAAGGCAACCCCCATACCCACAAGACCAAGGTGTACCATAAAGGTGGAGAAACAACCCCTTTTAACCGTAGGACCAACAAGACCAATAACTTTAATCTTTTCTCTTTCTCTAGGTATATTGTCACATGTATGTTTATCATCATTGTATAAGCAGAAGTAAATAACAAAGATAGATCTGGAATAGTACTGTTGCAATAAATTCAAACATACTTTTCATCTCTTTCAAATTTATAAAATTGAATTCTATTCAGTTAATAATAAGAGGGATATTTCACAATAAGTGTGATTTTCTTTGAATATTTTATATAAAAAATAACCACAATAAGTTAATTGAATTCTTTGAATGCACGCCATCCTCTCTATTTGAAGGATTAATTTATTCCAAGGATATAGGACTCTAGAATGTTATCTGTGCATCTAACCATATGATTAGTTTGTCCAAATAGTCTCTAAGGCTGATGACTCTAGCTCTTATCCTTACACCATAATCTAAGGCATCACAACCATCCTTAGCGTGTTAAACCTTAGAAATAAAGAATGCCATTTGAGAAGGTAGGCTACAGGGTAGTAAAAGGCCATGCCTCATTTTGTCGGTAACTTCCAAAACCTATCAACAGCAGGAAACTACAATTAGTAAAAATGGATACATCATTGTCAAGGGTAGACCCTGCAAGGTGGCTGAAGTATTCACTTCAAAGACTAGAAAACACGGTCATGCAACTCGATTTCAAGGGAAAATTTGGCATTCTTCCATATCGAATGATGTCAAATAACCCTAAAATTTAGAGGAAGGAATTTTCAAATTTATGATTGCATCTATTCGGGCAAACATCATTCTAAATCAGGAAGTTACTACAACATATTTATTAGTAATATAAAAGTGATCATAACTATCTCCCGCAGCTGAAAATTGGAATGGGTTCATAACCGGTCCACCCCTCAACTTCGACAAAAGGTCTATCCACCTCAGTATCTTGTCTTGGTATGAGAAATATTCTACTAATTAAGATAGGGCAAATCCATAGATAGGGCTTAGATCCCTAGGCACTACCATGGGAGACCGCAGTGGTGAAATTGTTGATGTAATTGTAACTTTGGAATGTATTCACTTGTATTTCTTATGTATTGTAACCCAGTGTTTATTTTGGGATGTATTTGTAATGTACTTGAGTCATGTCATACCTCGATGTTCCTATTAGGAGGTTCTATAATGTAAACAAGTCATGTCAAGTCATTGTGGGTAACCCTCCTATTGGTCAAGGGTTAAAGTCCCCGCAGTTCTGGGGCACTAGGGTTATTATACTCTCCTAAAGAAGTCGCCCCTAGTTGGGTTTAGTCAAGTTGGGAATTAGTATAAATAGAGAGCTAGCCTCTCTATTTATCATGCACTCACTCACACTTAGTTTTAGCGCATAGCTAAGAAAGATGAAGACACTGGGGCAAGGAAGAAAGAGGTTACTGCTGTCGGGAGATGATCTTACTGTTTTGGGGTTTTACTTTTGGTGCTGATTCTATCTCTGAGGAAGTTGTGGGGTTTTCTCCATTTATTTTTTCCCTGAGGATAAACACTTTGTTCATTGTCTCTTGTATTTGATTGATGTGCTTGTTATTCTCTTAGTTAAAGATCCTAATGTATTGCTAGTTTAATGATAAAAATCCAACATGGTATCAGAGCTAACCTGAGAAGAAGATACTGTGCAGTTGCGGGAACTAGGGCTTCCTACTTTGTACATCTCTCTCCACATATTTTCAGAAAAATAAGGTTGGAATAACTCTCCTCCCTAGGGTGCATCTTTATGTCAAAGCAGAATCCAATTCTGAGGTTTTTCAGTTTTGGACCCAACACTGTTGCCGAAAATTAGGGATTTCCACAGAAGTGGAATTTTTCAGTGAGCCCAAGCGTGGATTTATATCCTCAAAATAAAAGTTAGGGATCAAGATCAAATCATTTGGTTGGACAGAACTTCGGAAAAGCAAAACCCTAATCTGCTCCTGAACCAGCACTGCAGAATTTCAGCTCCAAATCCAGATCTGACATCTTGACCTCGTAAGATCTAAATCTTTTGTATTTCCATTTGAGGTTCTCAGTTAATATGTCTCATCATACCAAGCTTGATGAAAATCTTGAGGGAGATGATAACTTCCGAGCCTGGAAGTATAGGATCTCCCTGATCCTAGAAGAAAATGAGTTGGACTCCTATATCAATGAGGAGATTCCAGTTCTAGAGGGAGATGAGGCGAAGGCCTTACATAAGAAAAAGTTGGTTATGGAAAAGAGGATTATTGCTTATTCAATAAAGGATCACCTAATACCACAGGTGTCTTCCCTAAAGACACCTAAAGCTATGTTTGATGCCCTAACCAAATTGTTTGAAAGGAAGAACATAAATAGGAAGATGACTCTGAGAAACCAACTGAAGAATGTAAAGATCCAGAATGTTGAGACCATCCATTCTTACTTTACAAGGGTATCTCAAATCAAGGAACAGCTAGAAGCAGTAGATGAAGAAGTGGAGAATGCAGAGATTGTGATGACTACCTTGAATGTTCTCCCTAGATCATGGGACTCTTTCATTCAAGGGATCTGTGCCAGAAATAAGTTAGTCAAGTTCAGTAGACTATGGGAAGAATGCTCCCAAGAAGAAGCTTGGATAGCAGCTCGAGAAGAAAATATGGGAAGTGAAGATCAAGCTCTCACAACCCACACCAAGAAAACCAAAAGGGACCATCATCACTCCAAAGGTAAGATCTCACACTCTAGAAGAGATCTGTCTACTATTAGATGTTACACATGTGACGAGAAAGGTCACATATCCAAATACTGCCCTAACAAAGGGAACTCAAAGAATAAAAAGGGAAATAAGAGAAGACATCATGCTCATGCTGCAGAGGATGATGAACCTTCCACAAAGAGAATCAGACAAGAAATTGATTCTTCAAGTGATGAAGAATATGTGCTGATCTCCACTCTCACAGGAACTATTTCACATGGAAGCAATGATTGGCTCATAGACAGTGGTGCTTCCAAGCACATGACGGGATTCAAAGAATCATTTGTGAAACTATCTTAACATGAGTCACCTCACAAGGTGAAACTTGGGGATGACTACCAGTATCCAATAAAAGGTAGTGGTGAATCCTCCTATAAACTAGACTCTGGAAAGTCTATGAAGATGAAAAATGTATTGTTTGTACCAGGACTAAAGAATATCCTCCTTTCCATATCTACATTGGATGCAAAAGGAATGAGGGTTGCTTTTGTAGATGTCCAAGTTCTTATGTGGCCAAAGGGAAATACTTTTGATGATGCAATAGTGATTGGGGAACAAGAAGGAGGTCTATACAAATTGAAGGGCCAACTAGAACAAGCTTTGGTTCATGACTCAGTAGAACCAAATGAACTTTGGCATAGAAGGGTTGCACATGTGCATGTGACAGAGCACTACCACTTGCAAGCCTATTGTTGAAGGTCTTCCAGAAATTCAAGCAAAACATGATGGGGTCTGCAAAGGATGTGCGAAAGGAAAGAACGCAAAGAAGAAATTTCCAAGTAGCGAGAGCAAAGCAAAAGGAATCTTGGAAATCATCCACTCCGATGTATGTGTTCCAATGTCATCAAGTTCTCTAAGCAGGTATGTATACTATGTTTCTTTTACTGGTGACTTTCCTAGGAAGACATGGATTTACTTCATGAAGAACAAAGATGAAGTATTCAACAAGTTCAAGGAATTCAAAGCCTTGATCGAGAACCACACTGAAAAGAAGATCAACACTTTTCGATCAGATAATGGCGGAGAATTCACTTCAAATGAATTCAAATAATTATGCAAAGACTCAGGGATTAAGAGGGAGTTGTCCACTCCATATAATCCACAACAGCATGGGATTGCAGAAAGCAATAATAGAACTATCATGGAAGTTACAAGAGCAATGCTTCATGATCAAGATCTTTGTATGCATTTATGGGCAAAAGCTTCCAGAACAGCGGTGTATGTACAGAACCGTACTCCACACAGAGTACTTGAGAACAAGAAACCTGAAGAAGTATTTTTCGACAAGAAACCAGAAGTCAGCCATCTCAGAATATTCGACTGTCCAGTGTACATACACATTCCAAAAGAGAAGAGAACAAAATTAGATCCTTCAGGAAAGAAGGGTATATTTGTGGGATACTCTGAAAGCTCGAAGGCTTATAGAAAATACTTCCCAGGATTCAAAAAGATCGACATCAGCAGGGATGTAACATTTGATGAAGACTCAGGTTACAACAAATCCAGAAAGAGACCTGCTGAAGAACCTGAAGAAGCAGAAGCACCCAGAACTCATGATACAACCATGAACGAAGAAACTCAAGAAGAAGATCGAGAATTTGAAGAACCACAACAACCTATAGATCCACCTCATGAGAAGAATCCTCATAAGAGGAAACCTGCTTGGGTACGAGAAGCTATCCAAGGTGCAGAAAGATATGGGGCTCCAAAAGAGAATCACCGAGAAAGAAAGAGGACCAAATCCTGCTCCGGATATGTAGCCTTATTATGTGATTTCATCGATAAAGAACCTTCCAATTATGAAGAAGCAACAGAACGGAAAGAATGGAAGGATGCTATGATCGAAGAATATCAATCGATCATGAAGAATGATGTTTGGGATGTTGTCCCAAGACCAGAAGGGAAGTATGTCATAACTTCTAAATGGATCTACAAGATCAAGCATGCTGCAGATGGTAGCATTGAAAAATATAAAGCAAGATTTTTTGCTTGTGGCTTCTCCCAGAAAGAAGGAATAGACTATGAAGAAACCTTTGCACCAATATCTAGATATACTTCCATCAGATCAGTACTTGCTCTGGTTGTAGTAATGAAATGGAAGATACACCATATGGATGTCAAGACTTCTTTCTTGAATGGTGTAGTATAAGAGGAAGTGTATGTAGAGCAACCACTTGGTTTTAAGACACATGACAGGAATTCTCATGTGTGTAGATTGAAGAAATCCCTATACGGCTTGAAACAAGCACCCAGGACATGGTACGGCAGAATTGACAGCTTCCTATCCAGTTTGGGCTTTACCAAGGGTAAAGAAGATTCCAACCTTTACTGCAAGGTTGAAGATGGCAACCCAGTGATGCTCCTACTATATGTAGATGATCTGTTTGTAACAAGTATGGATGGGTTGATTGCGGATACGAAGAGGAAGCTTGTTGCCGAGTTCGAAATGAAGGAATTGGGTATGATGCATTATTTTCTAGGTATGGAGGTGTGGCAGAATGCAGATGGAATCTTCCTTGGATAAGGGAAGTATGCAGTAGAGATCCTGAAGAGATTTGGGATGATGGACTGCAAGGCATTAACCACACCTATGGCATCGAACCTAAAGCTATTAAGTGATGCTTCATTTGAGTCAGTTGATGCCACGATGTATCGTCAGATGATTGGATCCTTGTGTACCCGATGAACACGAGACCAGATATTTGCTTTGCTGTGAACACCTTGAGCCAATACTTGATAGATCCGAGACATGTTCACTTGATTGCTACAAAGCATATTCTCAGGTACCTGAAGGGTATTGTTGATTACGGGCTCAAGTATAAGACTGATCAAAGGATTAACCTAGAGGGTTATGTTGATTCAGATTGGGCAGGCAGTGCCATCGATAGGAAGAGCACTTCAGGGTGTTGCTTCAGTATGGGATCAGGTGTGATCTCTTGGTTTAGCAGGAAGCAATCCTATGTGGCATTGAGTGCAACTGAAGTAGAATATATCGCATCCTGTTCAGCTAGTTGTGAGGCAGTATGGCTGAGGAAGCTACTGTCTGATTTATCTGATATCCAATTAGATGCTACTTGTATATACTGTGACAACCAAAGTTGTGTGAAGTTGTCAGAGAATCTAGTGTTCCATGACAATTCGAAGCATATTGAGATCAAGTATCACTATATCAGGGATATGATGCAGATAGGAGCAGTGAAGCTCCAGTATTTGCGACAGACGAACAGATAGCTGATGTGTTGACTAAGCCATTGGCTAGGGTGAAGTTTGATTACTTTAGGGAGAAGCTTGGTGTTCTCCATATCGATATTCCTCCCAAGAGGAAGTGATGTGTCTATTCTATGCCCTTCTAACATGGTGAGAGAATTGGTTCCTTCCATGGTCAGATGTAAGTGTTGTGCCTTTTCAACATGGCGAGAGGATTGGTTACTTCCATGGTCAGATGTAAGAGTTGTGACATGGTGAGAGGATTGGATGCCCTGTGTAGATCCCACATCTAATATGAAAAAGGACTAGCTCTGTGAAGACTCATCTAGTATGAAAAAGGACTAGCTCTGTGAAGACTTATCTAGTATGAAAAAGGACTAGCTCTATGTAGATCCCACATATAGTATGAAAAAGGACTAGCTCTATGAAGACTCATCTAGTATGAAAAAGGACTAGCTCTGGGTGGATGCCACATCTAGTATGAAAGAGGACTAGCTCTGTGTGATGATACATCCAGTATGAAAAAGGACTGGCTCTATAGATGTACATCCAGCATGAAAAAAGGTTGGCTCTATGGAACTTCCTGTGACGAGAAGAATCAAGAGATAGCACCTGTGATGATTCAGTGACGATTATCCAGCAGTGATGATCCAAATCCAATGATGAAGATGACTTGAATATGAATATGACCTGAAGATGAAGATGACTTGAAGATGAATATGACTTGAAGATGATGAGGACTCGATGATGATCCAGATGATACAGAGAAGAAGACTTGTGCTGAAAATTGTGTCGAAATAATACCTTCCTAGTTAAGAGGCAGTGTTGATGTAATTGTAACTTCAGAATGTAGTCACTTGTATTTCTTATGTATTGTAACCCGATGTTTATTCCAGGATGTATTTGTAATGTACTTGAGTCATGTCATACCCCGATTTTCCTATCGAGAGGTTCTATAATGTAAACAAGTCATGTCAATTCATTGTGGGTAACCCTTCTATTGGTCAAGGGTTGAAGTCCTCGCAGTTCTGGGGTACTAGGGTTATTAGACCCTCCTAGAAAAGTTGGCCCTCGTTGGGTTTAGTCAAGTCAGGAATTAGTATAAATAGAGAGCTAGTCTCTCTATTTATCA
The DNA here is from genome assembly GCA_001517045.1 of Pseudotsuga menziesii. Lineage (NCBI taxonomy): Eukaryota > Viridiplantae > Streptophyta > Pinopsida > Pinales > Pinaceae > Pseudotsuga > Pseudotsuga menziesii. Next base: position 347,964 of record LPNX010954878.1, read on the forward strand.
CACACTCACTCGCACTCAGTTGTAGCGCATAGCTGAGGAAGAAGAAGACACTGGGGCAAGGAAGAAAAAGGTTACTGCTGTCGGGAGATCATCTTACTGTTTTGGGGTTTTACTTTTGGTACCGATTCTATCTCTGAGGAAGTTGCGGGGTTTTCTCCATTTATGGTTTCCCCGAGGATAAACACTGTGTTCATTGTCTCTTGTGTTTCATTGTTGTGCTTGTTATTCTCTCAGTTAAAGATCCTAACGTATTGCTAGTTTAATGATAAAAATACAACAGAAATCATAGGTAGGATGGTGAGCTATGTCAAGGATATTAACTATGGTCCGGTCCACTACCGTAGGAGACCATACTGGAAAATTCAGAGGAAGGATGGTGTTCTCTGCTGGGCAGCTAAAAGATGGTCGAGGTGCGAGATATGTGTTTGTGAATTTTAGTTTTGTTTTTAATTTGTTGTTTTGGTAATTTGTTGCTCTGATTTTACGAGCTGAATGATTCTATAAACCACATGACCTTTGGTACCTTACTGTAAGCTTGAAGATTGAACGATGTCAAACAGCCCTAAATTTTAGAGGAAGGCATTGTCAAATTTATGATTGCATCTATCCGAGCCAACATCATTCTAAATCAGGAAGTTACTACAACATATTTATTAGTAATATAATAGTGAGCATTATCTCCCGCAGGTCAAAATTGGAATGGATTCATAACTGGTCCACCCCTCAACCTCTATGGAAGGCTTATCCACCTAAGTATCTTGTTTTGGTCTCTGTTGACCCGGTAGGATAAATTTACATATGTTGACATAAAGCCCAAATTTAAACCCCGGATGCAGAGATACATACATTTTGTTTTCTACCAAAATGATGAAGGGTTTGAACTTACTGATGTCATTGTGGGTCAAATTTGATGTCAATGTTTCATGTTGAAGATGCTCATAAATATGCCCTTGCTTCACAAGCTGAATGATTCTATAGACCAGTTGATGTGAGATTTACTCCTGAGCTAAACACCATAGAGAGCATGAACTCATTAGTACATTAGGGCCAAGCCCACAACTAAAATGAGAAATATTCTACATATTAGGACATGGAAGAGCCATAGATAGGGTTTAGAGCCCTAGGCACTACCATAGGAGACCATAGTGGTGAATTCAGAGGCAGGATGGTGAGCTATGTTGGGGATCTAAGCTATATTGGTCGAGGACACTGTTGTAGGAGAGCACATTGGAAAAGTTAGAGGTAGGATGGAAAGCTATGTTGGGGAGTTGAAATATGGTCAGGGTGCGAGTGGGTGCGGGATGGTTGGGGTGTATGTGTTTGTGAATTTCATTTTTGTTTTTAATTTGTTGTTTTTCTATTTTCTTTTTTCTTTTTTTTGTTTTGTTTTGTTTTAATATTTTTTATTATAATATATATTTTATTTTAATTTTTTTGTTTTATATCTTTTCCTAGTATTTTGTATTTTAATTTTTTATTTGAAAATTTTAATAGTTTTTTTTGTTTGTTTTATATTTTAATACATTAACTTGTTTGCAAAGTTTTTCGATGATAACAATGATGACGATGATGATGATAATGACAATGATGATGATGATGATGATGATAGAAGTAGATGATCAAGATGAAGAAGAAGATGATGATGATGATAGCAGTGATGATGATGATGATCACAATGAGGATGATGATGATGATGACAATGAGGATAATGATGATGATGAAGAAGATGACGATGACGATGACGACGACGACGACGATGATGATGATGAGGAGGAGGAGGAGGATGAAAATGATGATGATGATGATAGATGGTGATGATAACAATGATGATAATGATGATGACAATGCCAATAATGACAATGAGGATGAGGATGATGATGATGATGACAATGAGTGCATTGTATTACCAAGCTTCTATTTGTTTCAGGAATAATTTAATATTCTCTATTAAACAGGTCCAACCACGTGAAGGTATGAGCTTATCTCACCCCCCCCCCTCATGTCACTCTCAATTCCCCATAACCCAACAAAATCTATGTATAAAAAAATAATTTATTGTGTTTTTCTTACTTAAGAAGCAATTTATCTTATAACATATGCCAACATACAAGAAAATGACAAAAAAATTAAAATAACTCATTATATATAGAGTAGAGCATATCTATTAAGGCATACCTCATACACTTCAATGGACGTTTTCATCTTCTTCATCCAAGTCATCATTTGTATCATCCAATCGAGATTCAACATTGTAAGGCTTGGCCATATCATCATCATCATTTGTATCAGTTTCAATCATCATGTCATTGTGGATATCGTCTTCATGGACATTGTTTGCTACATCATTTGATTCAACTAATTCTTCACCATCTTCCTCTAACACATGATGCTCTAACTCATGTTGAGCATGATCAACATCGTCTTCTTCCTCAAGACCCTCTTAATTATCATCCTCCACATTATACTTTACCAACCTTCCCCTTGGATCGTGTCTCACGGAAAATGACCAACCCCCTCTACTTGGAACATCAGAGTAAAATACATGTTCACATTGTCTTGGAAGAACATAGGACTCAGTTCCTAGCTCAAAAAACCTTGTATTAACCATGGTAAATCCATTATCATGTTCAATAATAGTTCTTTGGGATCACGTTGATTCAATCGTGCCCTATACCATTTGACAACGAACAAAAATAATTTGAAGGAGTTAAATACACACTAAATAATATCTTCCAAATACCCATAGTATAATTTTTCTAAGAGTTTTGGATGTCTATCACTTCTAAAGGAATCATTGGTCACCTCAAATACTGCAGTTATACTACAATCAAAAAAATTCTTCATTTCATCCAACTTTTTGATGTGAAATTTACGACCATTGCAACACATAGCCTTATGGTTTTTTACCTGCAACAAGCCATACACATAAATCTTGCATCCTGAATTAATCATGATTAAGTGCATGTTTATGCTATGCATGGAAAGAAATGAATGTGTACATCAATATATTTGAAAAAAAATTAATAGTATGGCTAATTCATATGATTGTTTGCTTATCTTGTAAACCATATGCGAAATTGATTTCCCTTTATGTAATATTGGTATCTCGATTACCATGTCCTGCTTTAACCAATGAAGCCACACCTTCCCAGGATATTCCATGACCAGATTGTTCACATCATTCAATCCATACCTTCATCCAATCAAGATTGTTTGTTATGTATAAATGAAGTGCATCCCACTCATGACCAACTACTTCATGAAAGTAAAATTACAATTAAGTACAAATGTATATTCACTTAACATGCATGTATACACTTTTAATTGATGCATATTGAATATTAAAAATGAAATAAGTATGATATATAAATAAAAAACAACAGTCAAATGTACTACAATCAATATCCACTAGCTAATAATTACCTTTCACCTTCCTCGATCTACCTTTCTCAATGAGGTACTCCCTTTCGAAATTGTTATTGGAGTCTGGATCACAAATGCGACCTAAATTGAGATTTGATGCTAATATATGAAGGCATTCAATAATAAAAATAATGTTTTGGTATACCATATATCCCTCCATCATAGAACCCTATGTACGTGCTCGTTGTCTAACCAAGCCCTTCAAAAATTTCAAGTGACTCTCAACCATCCACATGGACCTTGAGTATATTGGTCCGCACAATTCAATCTCCTCAACTTGGTGTATGTGGTAGTGTTCTTGTGTATTGAAAAATGACGATGGTAGATGCTTTTGCATTTCACATATCAGACGCAGAATATCTCTCCTCTAGTACTTTATATCTTCTTTATGGATTTCTTTAGATGACAACCATCTACAAGTGATGCAAACAAATCCCGATATTTAACAAACAAAAAACCATTATTTTACAGAACAATTATACAAAATATAAGTTCTACCATGAACAAAACAAACACTTTATGCATGGAATATATCACCACTTACCTCGTGTATTTTACAAGATCATATATAACTTGTTTGACATTGTTGTTAAAGTTGTCTGAGAGAGATAGAGGTAGAACATACTGTAACAATAGAAAAAATGTTTCATTATTTTTTTCAAAAAGTAGACAAAAAAATAGCAGCAATAATATGCACAAGAATTAAAAAGTTAGCAATATATATACCATAATAATTACCTTGATGAAGCCATGCCAATCATGCGTTTTCACCCCCGCAAAATCACCTTTCTTGGTTATGATATAGTTCATGCTCGAACAAAACCCGGTGGGAAATTTTCGTATGACTTCTTTTACAAAATTGCTTTGTTGCTCCATTAACAACCATGGAAGTGATTTTATATTAATTTGGACTCTGTTTCTATGTAATTGAATGACATATTTCGTTGCATGATTGGCTTCCCTACAATTTTTTCTTTGTCGCTCCTTAGATCCAATATTCGCCATAATGTTTCAGCCACATTCTTTCCAATACAAATTGTATCAAGAAAATGAGCAATTTGTAGGTGCTCATAGTACTACAACCTACTGAATTGTTTAGGATAACTTTTCATTCCTCGTAGAAGCCAATTAATGCCTTCATGATCACAACGGCCATCATGAATCACAGTTTATAAATTTTTTACAGAAATCAATGTCAATTACAGTAAACAACACGCAATAAAAAAATTATTATAAACATTTCATATATGATGATAGATAGACAATTTGATATGTACGTACCTTGACGATTTCTATTATATTGCAACTTCCATAGGTGAGGTTTCATTCTCTGCGGTTTTGATTCAATCTATTGCTTCCCATTGAATAGATGTTTATTGGTAGTTCGATACCTATGATTCTTAGAGAGGAAGTTCCTATAATCATCAAACACCTCCTTTCGTAAACTTTTTGAACAATGAGATTTAATCTTAGGACCACAAACTAGACATGCAAATTTTCCCTTTGTTTGAATACCTACATAAAGAGTCGATGGATTAACATTGTCAATTATAATTATATAAAATTAATAGATTATTTGAAAAAACATGCATGCATAATATATCAACTTCAAAAAATAAAATCCTATTAAATTAGATATTATAATTACATACTGCAAAAATGGGTTAACCTTAGGGCATCATGTATCGTCCATACAAGCATTACATGGAATTGAAATTTCCTTTGTCATATTGGTCTAGATACATCATACATAGTCATGTCATTCCATAATTGTAGTAGTTCTTCAATAAGAGGCTCAATATATACATCCATATCTTTAACTTGGTACTTACCTCATTGAATTGAACATATAAAATATATCATTATTACAACCATTAAGACATATAAATAATACAGAGCAGTAAAAGACAAAAAATATATTACATTATGAAAAAAAATGCGACAAGTGAAATGCCACTATATTAAAAAAAAAATGTTGTAGACACATACCTGGAATAATCGATGCCAACATTATGTGCTCCTTTTTTATTGACAACCATGGAGGAATGTTATTTTTGATAGCAAAAATATGCCACACCTAGTAAATAGATCTCTTCTTTGCATATGGATTGACACCATCTACTGCCAAAGAAATCCTAACATTACGAGGTTCTTCTTTAAAGTGTGGTCATTTTTCCTCCATATATGTAAATGGAGAACCATCTGAAGGCATTCAAAGAATGCCATATTGGCTTCTATTATGTGCATGGTAATCCATAAATTGTGCTATGTTTTTGCACCTAAACAGTCGTTACAAACATGGAATAATGGAAATATAACGAAGAACCTTGCGAGGAACCTTTTTATTACTTGATATGTTCAATATCTACTGATATGACATTACGGACATTCTGTTTCAAATTCATGTTGTTTATAATATATGATATGGTCATCAGGGAATGCATCAATTGCTTCATACTACATTCCAATTTCTTTCATGATGACAGATAAATATCGATATGTGCGAGGTAAAATATTTGGCGATGGTAACAAAAATTCACCTATCAACCTACAACAAATTAAAGTAAAAAACTAGTCAATATAATATATAAATAATATTAAAGAAACATGGTTCATCCATATTAATTTTACTTATGAATTAACAATGAAATTATCAGAGGATCAAAGATAACATTTATCATGATCATATGTATGTGATGGAATATATTGTTGAGAATATAGTTGGCATTGATGTCAAAGGTGTTCAAGAATGACAAAGGAATAACAAGTGGATATGGTAGCAGGATGAGTTCAGCAATGACAAAGGAAAAGGTTGAGTGTATGATTGAAGAGAGAGTGTGGATTGGAGAGTGCAGAGACTGTGTGTGAGCAAATTTTATCTCTGGTTAAGTTGAATGAAGAACAAAGTTTACTTTGCAATTATTTTTAAGTATTTATACCTTTGTTCCGATATCCATAAGTATTGATTTGAATCTCTTTATGTGTATGTGTGTATTTCGAAATCTAATATAAGTATAGGAGATCGAAATTGTTTGTGCATAGAGCGCTGCGAAAAGGAATTGATCGTTCCACTGATCAATTCAACCACAGAGTTAAATATCTGCATCTTGGATAGATCAATGATTGAAAAGGGATTTCGCAATTAGAAGTATTACCCAAATTAAGCCTGACCCAATCGCCCATATGACTAGAGATCGTACAATGGAGATTAGCGGTGGAGCGTATTAACGGTTGAAGGAGGATTCCTCTAGATAAAATGTGCAGAAGATAAAGAAGGTTTGGGCTTGCGAAATCGGAGGTGATCACTAGAATATGGGATCGAAATCAACGGTCCTCGTGGATTTCGCAGATTCAACTAGCAGGTGAGCTAACTGGTGAGATGGGTACGAAATTTTAATTCAAACAAGATTAATACATTTGAAGTCTACCATTGATTGGTGGGGAACCTGATCCAACGGAGGTAAAACATTTCACTGGGTGAAGTGACAAGAGGTTAACATGAGCCAATGTGAGCAAACTTTCATTAAGAAATGATTGAAAACATGGACGGTCCAGATCAGTCCAAAGAAATGTGGAAGTCGATTTTGAGAAGATCGACGGTGGAGAATGAGTTCCTCACAAAGAAAAGGGAAGATCCAAAAATATGCATTTGATCATAGTGATTCAATGGACAAGAGTGAACCCGCAAGAGACTCAATGGTTCATAAGGAATTTGAAATGTAGAAAGCGAAAGGTAGAGAAGCCCGAAAAGAATTTCGGAAATGTCATAGTTTCGCTACTCGAAATCCTAAAGATCTACGGTCTGGAAAACATCCGCTTAAGATCGACGGTGCAGAAGAAAATGGCGAAAAGATGAAATCTCGAAAAGAAATGTTGAAAAAAATCACAAACCTCCAATCTGCAATTTGGAATATCAACGGCCAAGATAGCACTCGAATGAGATCGACAGTGCGAAAAATGGAAATCTAAAAATGACATGTTGAAAAAGTCACAAAGCCGCAATCTGCAATCCGGAAGATCGACGGTCCAGATAGCACTCGAACGAGATCGGAGGTGTGGAATGATTGGTGCAGAAAGAGGAAATCGTGGAATGATAATTGGAAAAAGTCACATATCCGCTATCTGATTTTTATCTCCGATCTACAGTCAAGAAAAATCCCAATATAAAATCAACGGCTCAGGATGGCTACGGAAATGGAGAATGTGGAAGTTCACTACTGGAATATTCATGAAGAGGTATGATCAATGAAATGATGCAATGGTGAAGAGACACGTCTGCAGGAAGACATGAAAGTATTTATTGAAAAAATGATTAAAGGAAATTACTTGTCTCTTTAATTACGAATGACAAAGTCCAAGAAGTGAATAGTAGACTGATAAAAATCAATCCAGGGCGGCAAGGTGGCGCTAGGGCAGGCTATAAGTCTGCAAAGAATGTCGTAGCATCCTTGTTTGTTGGAGTAGGAAGAAACCCTACGTGTTGAAGCACCCTTGTCTGTTGGAGCTGACAAAAACCCTAGGTGTTGTAGCATCCTTGTCTGTTGAAGCAGGAAGAAATCCAAGGTGTTGGTGCATCTTTTCTGTAGCAAGCAGATAAAGAAATTCTGTAAATTCACCTTATTAATGAGTTTGAATTTGTGGTTTTCTCTTTGAAGTTTCAATAATAAAATTTGTGTCTTAACCAGTTTTGATTCATTGTGTGTTTTGTTATTTTTGGAAGAAAAAGACAATACTAATCCACCCCCCCAGTATTGTGGGATAATTCAACAATTGGTATCAAAGCAAGTTCCTTCACTAGCGTTTAACCACTAGATTGTAGATCCTATTTAAAAACCACTATGGATCAACAAGAAGGTTTAGACACCAACAAAGCTCCATTATTCACAGGAGAAAATTATACATACTGGAGTGTGAGAATGAAGTGCCATATGATGTCCCTTGGATGGAAGGTTTGGGAAGCAACTAAGAAAGAGTATAAAATAGATAACCATGCACCTACAAACCCAGAGGAATTAGGACAATATGAAGGTAATTCCAAAGCCCTAAATAGAATCCTGAGTGGGTTGGAAAACTCTGTATTTACAAAAGTTATGCTATGCAAGACTGCGAAACAATCCTAGGATAAGTTAAAAATTACCTATGAAGGAGCATCTAAAGTCAAAGAATCCAAGCTTCAGACATATAAAGGGAAGTTTGAGAGCCTTAAAATGAAAGAAGAATAAAATATTGGGGAATACCTTCTAAGAGTATATGAGGTTGTCAATGCTATTAGAGGTCTTGGAGGAAAATTAAAAGAGAGAGGAGTTGTGAGCAAGGTACTAAGAACCTTGCCAATGAAATACGACTCAAAAGTATCCACCCTAGAAGAACGAGATGATCTTGACCATGTGACATTAGATGAACTACATGGAATCCTCACTGCATATGAGATGAGAAACAGACTAAATGAATCCTCAAGAAAAGAAGCAGCATTTAAATCCTCATCCAAAAATCAATCAAAGAACCTATATGATGACGAACCTCTTTTTGTTAAAAAAATTGAGAAGGGTACTGGAAAATATAAAGGAAAGTTACCCCTAAAATGTTTTAACTGTGGAATACTTGGACATTTTGCTTCAAAATGTACTTACCCTAAACAAGATGATAGTGATGAGAGAGAAACCTCAAAATTCAAAAAGGGTAAAACAGGAAACAAGAAGTCCTATGAAAAAAATAAAACTGTCTACACCATGGAAGATAGTGAAGATGCAGATACAAGTGAAGATGAAGAAACTGAAATTCTATTCATGGGTCTAGATACTCAAGCTTCAAATAGTGACTCAGATGTAGAAGGAGAAGTAGACTTAAGAGCTGAACTTGTTAGCTCTTGAAAAACTTGAGAAATGCAGGAAAAAAATAACAAACAGTCAAGTCATATCATTAATGAGTTGGAAGATCAACTTCTAGATGCCAAAAGGATTGAGGAGGACCTAAACCTGCAACTCAAAAGAAGAATACGAGAATCTGAGAGACTTGAAGAAGGTTTTCATGCACTCCAGACAAAACACATACCAATAAAATATCATTTCCTAAGAGAACAAGTGTCCAAGAAGGTTGTCAAAATGGAGTATGTTGGCACAAAAGAACACGTTGTTGACATTTTCACCGAGCCACTACCTAAGGAAGCCTTTGAGCATCTTATACAGAATATGGGATTAATTTCCTTGCAAAAATTGTAGAGGAGGAAGCGCAATCTTAGGGGGAGATATTATGATAGGGGGAGTTGTCAAAAAGAATAAAGATAGGAAATCCTCAATAGCATAACAAATTATCCTTTGTCATTGTTGTCAAAGGGGGAGAATGTTTAGATGTTGCCATCAATGCCAAAGGGGGGGATTGTTGAGAATATAGTTTTAATTGATGTCAAAGGTGTTCACAAATGACAAAGGAATAACCAGTAGAATTGGTAGCAGGATATGTTTAGCAATGACAAAGGAAAAGGTTGAGTCTATGACTGTATGAGTGAAGAGAGAGTCTGGAGTGGAGAGTGCAGAGACTGTGTGCGAGAAAATTGTACCTCCAATTAAGTTGAATGAAAAATAGAGTTTACTTTGCAAGTATTTTTAAGTATTTATACCTTCGTTTCGATCACCATAAGTATTGATTTGAATCTCTTCATGTATGTGTGTATTTCAAAATCTGATATAAGTATAGGAGATAGAAATTTTCTATGCGTAGTGCACTGCGGAAAGGAGTTGATCATTCCACTGATCAATTCAATCACATTGCTAAAGATCTACATCTTGGACAGATCAATGGTTGAAAAGGGATTTCACAATTAGAAGTAGTACCTGAATTAAACCTAAACCAATCACCCATACAACTAGAGATCGTACGGTGGAGATTAGAGGTGGAGAGTATCAACAGCTGAAGGAGGATTCTGATAGATGAATACACAAAAGATAAAGAAGGTTTAAGCTTGTGTAATCAGAGGTGATCGCTGGAATATGGGATCGAGATCAACAGTCCTCGTGGATTTTGCGGATTCAACTAGCAATTGAGTTAACTGCTAAGATGGGTGTGAAATTTTAATTCAAACAAGTTTAATGCATTAGAATTCCATCGTTGATTGGTGGGGACCCTAATCCAATGGTGGTGAATTCATTTTTCTTGGTGCAGTGATAGGAGGTTAACACGAGCCAATGTGAGATAAATTTCATTAAGAAATGATTGACAATGTGGATGGTCCAGATCAGTCAAGAGAAATGTGGAAGCCGATTTTGAGAAGAACGATGATGGAGAATGAATTCCGCACAAAGAGAAGGGGAGATCCAAAACTCCGCATTTGATCATAGATCAACTAACAAGATTGAACCCGCAATAGAATCAATGGTTTAGAAGGAAAGCAGAAGGTAGAGAATCCTGAAAATACTTTGGGAAATGTCATAGTTTAGCTACTCGAAATCTGTAAGATTGACGGTCCAGAAAAAATCCACATAAGATCGACAATGTGGAAGACAATGGCGGAAAGTAGAAATCTCGAAAAGACATGTTGGAAAAATTCACAAACCTGCAATCTGTAATCCGGAAGATTGACGGTCAAGATAGCACTCGAATGAGATCGAAGGTGTGGAAAGATTGGTGCAAAAAGTGGAAATATCAAAATGACATGTTGAAAAAGTCACAAACCTGCAATCCGTAATCCAGAAGATCGACGGTCGGGATAGCAATCCAACAAGATCGACGGTGCGGAAAGATTGGTACGGAAAGCGGGAATCATGGAATGATATTTGGAAAAATTCACATATCTGTTATCCGATTTTTATCTCAGATCTACGTTCACGAAAAATCCCGATATAAAATCAACGGCTCAAGATGGTTGTGGAAACGGAGAATGTGGAAGGTCGCGACTGGAAGATTCATGAAGAGGTACAATCAATGAAATGACGCAATGGTTAAGAGATGTGTCCATAGGAAGACATGAAGGTATTTATTGACATAATGATTGAATAAAATAACTTGTCTCTATGATTACGAATGACAGAGTCCAAGAAGTGAATAGCAGACTGATAAAAATCAGTCCAGGGTGGCAGGGTGGCGCTAGGGAAGGATATAAGCCTACAAAGGGTGTCGAAGAATCCTTGTCTATTCGAGCAGGAAGAAACCCTCGGTGTTGAAGCATCCTTGTCTGTTGGAGAAGACAGAAACCCTAGGTGTTGTAGCATCCTTGTTTGTTGAAGTAGGAAAAAATCCAGGGTGTTGGTGCATCCTTTCTATAGAAAGCAGATAAAGCAATTTTGTAAATTCATCTTATTAATGAGTTTGAACTGGTGGTTTTCTCTTTGAAGTTTCCACGATAAAAATTGTGTCTTAACATGTTTTGATACATTATGTGTTTTGTTATTTTTGGAAGAAACAGAAAATACTAATTCACCCCCCCCCCCTCTCAGTATTGTGGGATAATCCAACAATTGGTATCAGAGCAGGTTACTTCACTATAGTTTAACCGCTGGAAGGTAGATCCTATTCAAAAACCACTATGGATCAACAAGAAGGTTTAGCCACCAACAGAACTCCATTATTCACAGGGGAAAATTATGCATACTGGAGAGTGAGAATGAAGTGCCATCTGATGCCCCTTAGATGTAAGGTTTGGGAAGCAACTGAGAAAGAGTATAAAATAGATGACCAAGCACCTACATACCTAGAGGAACTAGGCCAATATGAAGGTAATGCCAAAGCCATAAATGCAATCCTGAGTGGGTTGGCAAACTCTGTATTTACAAAAGTTATGTGATGCAAGACTTCCAAACAAGCCTGGGATAAGTTTAAAATTATCTATGAAGGAGAATCTATAGTCAAAGATTCCAAGCTTCAGACATATAAAGGGAATTTTGAGAGCCTAAAATTAAAGAAGAAGAAAATATTGGGGAATACCTTCTAAGAGTAGATGAGGTTGTCAATGCTATTAGAGGTCTTGGAGGAAAATTAAAAGAGAGAGAAGTTGCGAGCAAGGTACTAAGAACGTTGTCGATGAAATATGACTCAAAAGTATCCACCCTAGAAGAAGGAGATGATATTGACCATGTGACAGTATATTAACTACTTAGAATCCTCATTGCATATGAGATGAGAACATGACTAAATGAATCCTCAAGAAAAGAAACAACATTTAAAGCCTCATCCAAAAATCAATCAGAGAACCTACATGATGCGGAACCTCTTTTTATTAAAAAACTTGAGAAGGGTACTAGAAAATATAAAGGAAAGTTACTCCTAAAATGTTTTAACTGTGGAAGAAATGGAAATTTTGCTTCAAAATGTACTTACCATAAACAAGATGATAGTGATGAAAGAGAAACCTCAAAATTCAAAAAGGGTAAAACAAGAAACAAGAAGAAGTCCTATGAGAAAAAGAAAATTGTCTACACCATGGAATATAGTGAAGATGAAGAAACTTAAATTCTATTCATGGGTCTAGATACTCAAGCTTCAAATAGTGTGTTGGGGCGCGCACCTCAACGGTCCTTAAGATGGGTAACTCTGCGGCTTTGACTCAAAATAGTGTTAGGGGTGTCGGGGGTTGAGTTAAAGTCCTCTATTGTAATAAACCTGCGGCTTAAGACCAGGGTTTAGGGTTTTGGGTGCCCATGGTATTGAATCCATGTTTTTGTAAACAGTGCGTTATAAATAGGCACTTGTGTAAATAAGAAAGGTTAGGTTTTATGATGTAAGAAAGATTAAGGCGAGGCTAAGGCTGATTTTGTAAGGAAAGGTTAAGTCCCAGCTGTGTGCATGGACGACCTCTGCAGCTATGTGCGCAGAGGGTTTTTGTAAGAAGATTAAGGAAAGATCTACAACTGTGTGTGTAGAGGCCTGCTGCTGTGTGCGCGGTTGTTAAGGACTGAAGGGATCTGTAGCTGAGTGCGCAAATCAAACTGTGGTTTTGTAGCAAGTTGAATAAAACACAGTTTGTGGACGTAACCCCTACACTGGGGGTGAACCACGTTATATCTAGTGTTGTGGTTTCTTGTGTTGTTTCTCTTTCTGTTGTCTTTTATGCATTAATAACTGTATACACTTGATAACTTAGATCACTGCTAATAACAAGCTTCGTTGTGAATTCCCTGTAGTGGGTTAAGCAAGTCACGATTGTTTATCTATTTGCGAAGTTGTATATAAGTGAATGACAAAGCTGTGTAATTGTTGATAAATAAGTTATTAAAGGCTAAGGTACAGTAATATCCCTCTCTGCTTGCAGAAACCTGATTCTGCGGCACCCCATAGTTGTTTCGGGTGAGACTGCAACTTGCGCGCAGGTTGTTGCCGAAAGGGCCAACACTGTGGGTCTTTTGTTGGTGCGACATAAAAGGATTAAACCCGGGTCTGCCCTATTGCCCAACAAATTGGTTCCGTTTCCAGTTGAACTCAGTATCTGCTCAAGAGGGGTTTATGTCATACCTCGAGGGATATGTTCTGGAGGCCCTCTGTGACGGAAATCGGTGATTGGTTTGCTGAGACTTACCTGAAATTCGCGCAACAAGAGAACACAAACCCGCGTTGTAGCGCACGTGACTTTTTACAAAGGTATGTTTTTTGTGATGCTTATGAAATTTTCTTTGGTAGTATCCACATAGAGTTGCACCAGTGGTTGTCTAGGTTAACAGAGAGAAGGACGAACTTCCAAGCTCGACGGGTTCCCACGTGAACCCCCACAAGGGTCAATCTTGTGCAACACGTGAACAACGAGGTATCCCGCGTTGTTGACTTCTGGATGACACGAACATTGGAAGCCTTCGTGACAGAGTTTGCCATTGACACAAGTACCTCCTTCAGCGAAGCTGAACGGCAGTTCTTCAAAGGTCCCCGTGGTAAGTTTTTGAATTCATTAAGCTTGCGGATTAAAATACTATTGGCTGAAAAGGGTATATTGTTGTTTGAATCCGACTGCTAGCTTAGTAGTACTAACATATGTTTGCAAGTGATAATACCTTCGACGAGCAAAGTGGTTTGCTGCGAAGTGGAAAAAGGTACAAAAGATATTTTGACTCCTATTCCTTAGGTCAGGCTACTGCGTCTTCCCCCGTAAATTCTGAAGAGTTAGACTCTGAAGAAAACCCTTCGCTTGGAAACCCTCCGGTCACCCCACAGCACAGCCCTATTACCCCTGAAATTCCATCGCAATCTGACAGTCAACCAAGTCCAAGTATTCCGGCCACAGGCTAGTCTGTCCTTGTAAATCCCTCCCCATCAACATCTAGTCCCCCTCCCAGAAACGCTATGGCCCACCTGGTTGATGACATTAAGCTCCCCATCTTCAAAGGCACGGGATCAGAGGACCCCGAACAATTCTGGTTTTTATGTGAAGCAGTATGGAATGCGAAGAAAATTACAGACCCGGATGTGCGAGCCACGTAGCTCATTACTTCTTTCCGGGACCGGGCTTTGACCTGGTTCATGAAATTCTCCAGTACTCAGAGCCCTACGTTAGATGAGATTAAGGCAGCCATAACCAAAGAATTTAAGAAGCCTAAATCGGAATCGCAGAGCATCACTGAACTCAAAGAGATTCAACAGCGGCGCGGCGAATCCGTGTGGGACTTTGACCAGAGATTCAAAGTTCTCCTAGACCAAGTCAGCTTTACCATTAGTCCTGCGCAGCACAAGGAATGGTTTATCGCGGCCTTATTACCACATATCAGGACTCCGCTCATGCAACAGAAGGTTGCTGACCAGCAAGAGGCTCTGGAAATCGCAATGAAACTAGAGACTGCCCCCGTCGGAGATGATTCTGGTATTGCTCAAATCCAAGCGCAGCTAGCAGCGATGGCTCTGGAACTTCGCGAGATGAAGAAGGGAAAACCCGATCGCGAAGAGGTTTGGTGTACGCAATGTTGAACTGAAGGTCACAACAAGGAACGGTGCCCTCTGGTACGCAAGTACCTACATACAGGTGCGCCGAACCCATTTCCACCACAAGTCCTATTTTGTGAGCTCTGCAGAACGACAGGTCAGCACCGACCTGAGAACTGTTACATGCTGCAACGATATGGACAGGGACCTAAGAACCCCTACTGTAATTTCTGCAAGTCTGTCGGTCATAATGAGGATGAGTGCCGCACCTACGACGCCTACCGGGTGCACAATGAAGGCCCAAGTAGTGATAGCTACGGTTACCAGGGGGGTGCCTCTGGTAGAGGTTCTTCTGGAGGCCATGGTGGTATGGCCGGAAGAGGTCGTGGCCAGTTGGTGTCTTACAATTGTAACCAAGCTGGGCATTTGGCTCGTGACTGTCGGAACCCCACTACGACATGTCGGTACTGCCGCGCGGTAGACCATGTGATTGAGCAGTGCTCGCAGCTCATAGCTAAGATTCAGGCACGACAGAGTGCCCCTACGTGGAATATCCATATGATTTCAGTTGAGCCCAGACCTGCCGCAACCATCAATGTTGTCACACGGAGTGGAGCTACGACACACCCATAGGATACAGAAACACAGCCTGCCGACGCTCGGGTCCGTAAGGCTCCTGTGAAAATCCCAGTATTTGATATCACACAAGAAAGAGAGACATTTATGGAAGTTAAGAAAGATTTTGCTGGCCCTAGCACATCCATTGCACCTGCACAACCTCAACAACTATCTTCGCGGCCCCAGGAAGCTCCGTGGGATAATGTAAGTACCCTATCCTCCTTTTTACAGAGTTGCCTCAAACTGTTAAGAGATCAGGATGCTCTGACTGAGTTACAGAAAGTCATTGCTTCCTGCGGACCTCAGCAAAGTTCTGCTCAAGAAAAAACTATTCATAGAGTGAACAGAACCAGCAAGGAAATGATATTGAATGCTCAGATAGGAGCATACGATCTGACTGATGTTATCTTGGACTTAGGGTCCGACGTAAATGTGTTAACTAAACAAACTTGGGAACACATGGGAAAACCCCCCCTCGCCTGGTCCCCTATCCACTTGAGGCTAGCCAACCAGCAAAGGATTGTGCCTCTAGGAAGATTCTTGAGTGTCCACATAGATATTGCCGGGGTCAGTACTGTAGTGGACTTTGAAGTAATTGAGATCATTGATGACAGCAACCCCTACCCAGCCTTGTTAGGAATTGAATGGGAATGGAAAATGCTGCAGTTATTAACCTAAAGAAGAGACAGATGATCTTTGAAGGGAAATACTTGAGATTCATCTTACCCCTGGATCCATCACAAGGGGAACGGTACACAGAACCACTCCGACAAAAGGATCAGCATGATGTGGAGCCCATCTACACTATCACCGCGCAGGAAGGAGGTTATGAGGATCCTCCTACCGCAGGTTGGGAGTCTGGTAGCTCCTGTATGACCAACTCAGAGGATGACTTAGAAAGTTAGCAGAACCAATTATATGAGCTCCATGGACATAGCAGTACCAGACCTACTAAATCCCTCATATGGCTCAGTTCACAACCAAGCGTTCTCCCTACTTTTAATGGTTCGACAGACCCTGACCCGTTTATCGTACAATTCTCAGGTCAGATACCTAAGTCACAGAAAATGACCTCTCTGGAGTCTGCACTCAGAGTCACAGCAGCCAGATGGTGGAAGAGCCATAAGCCGCAGATTCCTAGCTGGGAAGCCTGTCAGAGGCTCCTTCACCTAAGATTTAAGGCCCAGCCTGAGGAGGTGCAAAGAAAGTTTGATGGAAAATCTAGTCCACAAGCACATTTGGCAAACTTCTATGAGGTGTGGCGGTATGTACCTCAGAACGAATGGGCACATAGATTCGTCCATACACTGGCACCGATAGCTAAGAACTGGTACGAGGAAGCTGAGCTCCGCCTAGATACTGTAAGTTGGGACTTTCTTGCCCATAGTTTTATACATACTTTTTCTACTAATGATGTCTGCCCAGCTCTAGATGCAGCTATCAGGATCATCCATACCAAGGTCTTTGATGACCGAGAACTAGTAGAACGGCGACCGGATTGGACAGTGCAGGAAGCCCACGCACTAGAATGTTATAACTTCACCATTGAGGAGGATGAGGACCCGCGCAATATCGCTATCCCTGAGTCAGAAGGATGCTGCGAGGTTCAAGGACCAGTCGTCGAAGCCCCGGAAGTAAATCAGCCCCTGAAGACACGCATAGTTAACATTGGATCCGAAGAACAGCCTAAGCTCGCTACAATCGGCGATTATTGGGATGATGAAATGGTCAGCAAGGTAACCCAACTTCTCCATGAGTACCAAGATCTCTTTCCAACAAAGTTTTCCGAAATGAAGGGTATCCTGGGTGATATTGGCGTAATGAAGATCCCTTTGAAACCCGATGCAAAACCTGTGAAACAGCGTCCTTATAGATTGAATCCGAAGTATAAAGAAAATGTTAAGGTGGAGCTCGATAAGATGCTCGCCGCAGGGATAATTGAGCCTGTTGAAGAATCTGAGTGGGTCAGTCCTATGGTGCTCCAGGAGAAGAAGACTAAGGGTGAAATCTGAATCTGTGTCGACCTAAGGAAATTAAATGATGCCTATCTGCATGATCCCTTTCCTACCCCCTTTACAGATGAAGTGCTCGACAATGTTGGAGGTCAAGAAATATACTCTTTCATTGATGGATTTTCTGGCTACCATCAGATCCGAATTGCTCCAGAAGACCGACATAAGACAACATTTGCTACCGAAATGGGATCCTTTCAGTATACTGTCATGCCCTTTGGGCTGAAGAATGCACCTGCTATATTTTCTAGAGTCGGCATCTCTGCATTTAAGGAATATATACATAAATTCTTAGAAGTTTATTTTGATGATTGGACTATTTTTGGGCTAGTAAAAGACCACCTCACTAGTTTGAGACTGATGTTAAACAAGTGTAGACAGCACCAGATTGCTTTGAATCTAAAAAAGTGTATCTTTTGTGCCCCTTTTGGAATTCTCCTTGGTCATGTTGTCTGTAAGCAGGGATTGATGATGGATCCTGCGAAGATAGCTATTATTGTAAATCTGCCACCCCCGAAGTTCGTCAAACAACTGCGCGCGACACTCAGTCACACTGGTTACTACAGGAAATTCATCCAAGGATATGCTCAGATTACCGCTCCGATGGAAAGGCAGCTGAAGAAAGATAGTAAGTTCGAATGGACACCGGAGTGCCAGGCAAGCTTAGATATTTTGAAGGAAAAAATGGTCACTACCCCTATTCTAGTATTTCCTGACTGGAACAAAGAATTTCATGTGCATGTCGACGCATCCTCCATTGCTCTAGGGGTGGTATTGGCTCAACCAGGCGCAGGTCAGATCGACCACCCTATTTCTTTTGCCAATAGAAAATTATCCACTGCAGAGAAAAATTATACTACAACAGAGCGGGAAGGCCTTGCTATGGTGTATGCACTACAGAACTTTCAACATTATCTGTTAGGATCTCATTTTAAGATGTTTACTGACCATTCTGCTTTGAAATATTTGGTTAATAAGCCTATTCTAGGAGGAAGAATATGCAGATGGCTGATTCTGTTCCAAGAATATGACTTCGAAATCATAGTTAATCCTGGGAGACTGAACCTAGGACCTGACCACTTGTCGAGGCTCGAGTTGGGCGAAGAACCCACCAGTTTGGATGAGGGCCTCCCTGATGCGCAGCTGTTTTCCATCCAGATAGTCGATGACTACTTCCAAGATATTGCTCAGTACTTGTCCACAGGGTTTCCACCTGCTGAAATGACAACACAACAGAAAAAGCAGCTGGTAGTGCGATCAGCGGACTTCACCCTAATAGCCGGCCAGCTGTACAAGATGGGACTAGATGAAATATTGCGCAGGTGTGTTTTGGAGCATGAAAGACCCCTGATTCTAGCTGAGGCACATTCTGGCGCAGTAGGGGGTCATTATGCAGGGAAAGCTACCGCACAGAAGATTTTGACAGCCGGCTTATGGTGGCCCACCGTTCACAAGGATGCAAGAGAATATTGCCACAGCTGCGACATCTGTCAGAGGACAGGAAAACCATCTCGACGGGATGAAATGCCCCTAGTTCCGCAGGTAACCTTACAATATTTTGACAAATGGGCTATTGACTTTGTTGGCCCTATCAACCCCCCTGCAAAGAAGTCTGGCGCAAGATATATTATTACAGCAACTGACTACCTTACCCGTTGGGCTGAAGCCCAACCAGTCAAGAACTGTAGTGCTGCTACAGCTGCGCAATTCATCTTCGATCACATCTTGTCCCGGTTTGGGTGTCCTTGCGTCCTTATGAGAGATCAAGGATCACATTTCTTAAATAAAACCGTTGCAGTACTGACTGAAGAATTTCAAGTATACCATCACAAAAGTACAGCCTATCATCCACAAGCAAATGGGACTGTCGAAGCTTTTAATAAGATCCTGGAGCATGCTTTGACAAAGATTTTTAATGCTAACAGAAATGATTGGGACCTTCGCATTCCAGCCGTGCTATGGGCTTACAGAACTACTTGCAAAAAGTTGACAGGCCATACACCTTTCCGACTGGTTTATGGGCAAGAAGCCGTCATTCCCATGGAATACATTGTTCCCAGCCTCAGAATATCTGCCTTCACCGAGATGGATGACCCAGCCATAATGACAGAGACACTGAAACAGATATTAGAACTCAAAGAGGATAGATTTATTGCAGGTTTCCAGCAACAGGTGTAGAAAGCTCGAGAAAAAGCGTGGCATGACAGACACATTAAGAAGAAACAATTCCAGCAGGGTGATCTTGTGCTCCTCTATGACAGCAAATTCATGAAATTCCCAGGAAAGTTTAAGACACATTGGAAGGGACCATATATAGTACAGAAAGTTACTGATGGCGGCGCAGTCCAACTAGCTAAGTTAAATGGAGAACTCTTTCCTTCTATGATAAATGGGAGTCGTCTAAAGAATTACAGGGACAGGCCAAGTCCTCAGAATCAGAGGTAGCACCAAGAAAGAAAAGTCTACGTACCCAGGACAGCTGAAATTGGGTACTGGACCATCAGAGAAGCTGCTCACCGCACTGTGGAATGTCGTAGTCTGAAGGATAAAGTATGGGAAGCCAAAGGTTGGTCAAGGGATGCAGGGTCATCCTGTGTCGAAGTGGAAAGTGGTTGTTATGTCGTAGCTTGGAACTGTGTCGCAGCCTAGTATGAGATGGATGGGACAAAATGCATTTGACGGCGGCGGCACGTGAGCTACTCTCCATACCCGTAATTATGAGATTTTGGGAAAATCTCAGGCTGGGTGTGACGAGATTTCTGGTATTCAAGCAGATTGATGTCATTACTACACTATGATGACAGATTCTGTAACGGAATTCTATAAGTAAGCTACATTGGCTCGTGAAATCTTCCTCGAAGCACTTCTTGGAGTTTGCTCGACTGGAGCCATGTCAAACAATTGTGAAGTCCAGGAGCTAGTACGAGAGTTCAGAGAGAGAGGTCTGCAGAACCTTTTGAGTAATCTGCCAGTACAGTCGTATTCGACTTAGGTACACAGGCAGGCAGAAGTTTGCTCTAAATCAGGCGAAGGCAGGCACAAATTTTTTGTAACATGGAGCCACGAAGGCCATAAGACCTCACCAAATGACTCTGGGGAGCCCCGCCCTGACATCTTCCGACATAGCAGAACCATGGCAGTTGTGTATCTTATGCAGCGTGACACACAATTCCAGGGGACCCCACGTTGTGGCTGGTTAAGTGTCGCCAACCCGACCAAAGGATGGGGTTGCAGATGGATACACAAGGCCTTACTCAGCATCAATATCAAAAAGGAAAGAAGTAGGCAGCCGGCAACCAGCAGGAAGGAATCCAGGAACCAGCGCACAATGTCTTCGCCAAGCCAATTTTACCACCAGCCGAGCAGATAAGTGCCCCGGGACGGGACACTGGTGAGTCTTAGGGGCCTGTTGGGGCGTGCACCTCAACGGTCCTTAAGATGGGTAACTCCGCGGCTTTGACTCAAAATAGTCTTAGGGGTGTCAGGGGTTGAGTTAAAGTCCTTTATTGTAATAAACCTGCGGCTTAAGAACAGGGTTTAGGGTTTGGGTGCCCATGGTATTGAATCCATGTTTTTGTAAACAGTGCATTATAAATAGGCACTTGTGTAAATAAGAAAGGTTAGGTTTTATGATGTAAGAAAGATTAAGGCGAGGCTAAGGCTGATTTTGTAAGGAAAGGTTAAGTCCCAGCTGTGTGCGTGGACGACCTCTGCAGCTGTGTGCACAGAGGGTTTTTGTAAGAAGATTAAGGAAAGATCTGCAGCTCTGTTGCGCAGAGGCCTGCTGCTGTGTGCGCGGCTGTTAAGGACTGAAGGGATCTGCAGCTGAGTGCGCAGATCAAACTGTGGTTTTGTAGCAAGTTGAATAAAACACAGTTTGTGGACGTAACCCCTACACTAGGGGTGAACCACGTTATATCTGGTGTTGTGGTTTCTTGTGTTGTTTCTCTTTCTGTTGTCTTTTATGCATTAATAACTGTATACACTTGATAACTTAGATCACTACTAATAACAAGCTTCGATGTGAATTCCTTGTAGTGGGTTAAGCAAGTCACGGTTGTTTATCTATCTGCGAAGTTGTATATAAGTGAATGACAAAGCTGTGTAATTGTTGATAAATAAGTTATTAAAGGCTAAGGTATAGTAATATCCCTCTCTGCTTGCAGAAACCTGATTCTGCGGCACCCCATAGCCGTTTCGGGTGAGACTGCAACCTGCGCATAGGTTGTTGCCGAAAGGGCCAACACTGTGGGTCTTTTGTTGGTGCGACATAAAAGGATTAAACCTGGGTCTGCCCTATTGCCCAACATAGTGACTCAAATGTATAAGGAGAAGTAGACTTAAGAGATGAACTTGTTAGCGCTCTTGAAGAACTTGAGAAATGCATAAAAAATAAAAGAACAAATAGTCAAGTCATATCATTAGTGAGTTAGGAGATCAACTTCTAGATGCCAAAAGGATTGAGGAGGACCTAAACCTGTAGCTCAAAAGAAGAATACAAGAATCTGAGAGGCTTGAAGAAGCGATCATACAATCCAACAAAAAGCTTGATGAAGGATATATCAAATCAAAGTTTGATAATAGCTCAAGGATTCTGGACGACATCCTAAATAGCCAAAGAGCATCAAGTGATAGATCTGGCTCGGGTTTTAACAAAGAAAAGAAACTAGAATGTTTCTCTTTCACTAATCAAGGAGGAAACAAGAAAAGCTATGCTGAAACACTAAAGGGTCTAGTTAAAAAGGAAGAGAGAAACAAAGTTGCCCTAATCTCTCAAGATAAAAACAGAAATAATATGGTGCCAAAGAGACTGAATAGACATCTGTAGATCTTTTTAGGTCATTGTTACTCTTGTAATAAATTTGTTCATAAAGCATTAAATTGCAGATCTTATGGGAAGGTTCCTGAATACAAGAAGAATTCATCAAGTAATAAACCAAAAGGAAATCATAACATTTTTATACTTCTTCAAAAATATGACATGGAGTGTTACAAATGCAATAACCATGGACATATGGTAAGTAATTGTAAAATGATTATTGTTAGTATTATTAATCCTCCCTTGACCATACTGTCTATTATATTATTTATCCTAACTTAGGAACCTTAATTAATTAATTGGGTCCACTAGTACAATTGGGTCCACTTTGCCTAATGGGGCCACATGTAGTAGTCACTAGAGTGTGGGGAACACTACTATAGGTTAACTGCCACTTAATGCATGTGTATGCATCAGTTTGGGCACCTCCTATACCAATCCCTACATTTTAGGAGCCATTGGGAGTCCCGACACCAACCTACTTCAGTTTGTTAGAGTTAGTACTAGTCAGTCTTAGTTATCCCTCAGTTACTTTCAGTTAGTTCACAATCAGTTAGCTAGTGCAAGCTTTGCATGGCTGCATGTGGAGTAGGCGCCTTTTCCCACCTACCACACTCAGTTGCACTGAGTTAACTAGTTGGCATTGATTGATTGAGTTGTTGGACATCTAGGAGTCGATTTATTGGACTCCGATATTGATTGAGTCACCATGAGTTAGATGGTCAGTTAGATATAGTCACATCCAGTGGATAGATTCGAATCCATCCCTAACTGATTCGAATTCTTTTCCTATGTAAACTATTGTAACACTGGATATTATTATTGTGAATGATACTGTAAATTCCTGAGCAATACTTGTATGTTTCCTATGTGGTTTGTTTTGTTCTTTTGTATATTCATTCTCCATTTACTGCAAACATTATTAGAACTATCTTCTTGAATATCTAAATGGAATTCAAATTCTAATAATGACTCCTATAAGGAATACTGTTGCAATTAAATCTCAAGACACAAAATAGAATTGGAGGGAAAAGGAAGAGAAGGAAAGTTCCATGATTTCTATGTGTGCAACAGAAAACCAAAACCTATGGCACTTGGATAGTGGTTGTTCAAAACATATGACCGGTGACCCAAACAAATTTGTAACACTAAAAGATAATAAGGGTAAAGTCACTTTTGGAGACCATTTGTCTCCCAAGATAACTGGAAAAGGAATAGTTGTTGTCAATAACAAGATAAAAGCAGAAAATATATTACTAGTAGAAAATATCAAGCCTAATATCATCAGTGTAAGTCAAACATGTGATCAAGGGCACATCTATATTTTTTACTCGAAGAAATGTGAGATCGGGAAAAAGGACTCAGGAGGAGTTGTTGGCATTGCTATGAGAAATTCAAACAATGTATACATCCTAGAAAATGAAAATCAATGTTACTTAAGTATGGTTGATGAAATTTGGTTATGGCACAGGAGGATGGGACATTTAAATTTTGACAATCTTGTCAAAATAAGTAAAAAGGAAGTTGTAAGAGACTTGCCTAGAATTGTCAAACCACTAAACTCAGTTTGTAGACATTTTCAACATGGGAAGCAAACTAGAGTTAGTTTTTTTCTAAATAACATATGACCTCACATCCTCTAGAAATAGTGCACACATATTTCTCTGGACCAACTAGAACTAAAAGCCTGCAAGGGGAATATTATTTCATGTTGCTCATTGATGATTACACAAGGATGACTTAGGTGACATTTCTCAAAGAAAAATCAGAAGCATTTGAGAAGTTCAAAATCTTCAAGGAAATGATTGAAAATGAGACACATATGAATATCAAATGTCTCAGATCAGACAATGGGGGAGAGTTTACTTCAAATAAGTTCGATGATTTTTATGAGAAACATGGACTCAAGAGACAATTTTCAGCTACAAGGACTCCTTAGAAGAATGGTGTGGTTGAAAGGAAAAATAGAACAATCCAAGAAGCTGCCAGAACAATGCTTAATGAAGCAAATTTGTCAGATGCATATTGGAAAGAAGTAGTATACACAGATGTCTATATACTTAATAGAGGACAACTCAAAGTGAATAAGGACAGGACCCCTTACGAACTATGGTATGGAATACCAACCTCAATCAAATATTTCAAAGTATTTGGCAGTAAGTGTCACATTAAAAGGAACGAGGATGATCTTAGCAATTTTGACTCTAGGATTGATGAAGGAATATTTCTAGGATATTCATTCTCCAAGAAGGTATATAGATGTTTCAATAAAAGGTTACGCGAGATTGTATAAAGTGGGGATGTAAGAATAGATGATATAAAACCTAGAAGTCATGACAGTGCTGAAAATACAAATAATGAATACTTACAAGAGGAAAAAAGTATTCGTGATGAAGAAGAAGGAATAGAGAAGGAAGATACATAAGAAAGTATAAAAGACTCCCCAAGACCTGATACAAAAGTTCCATCTAGAAGGATACAGAAGAATCATATAGAGACACAGATAATAGGTGATAAAAATGTTGGAGTTAGTACAAGAAGACAACTATCATTTAATGAACAAGCCCTACTATCAATAGTGGAACCTAAAAATTTTACGGAATCCAACAAAAGTAAAGAATGGGTCAAATCCATGAATGAAGAACTAGATAATATTGAGAAAAACGAGACCTAGAAATTGTCCTAAGACCCAAAGATAAGAATGTTATAGGGACCAAATGGGTTTTCAAGAACAAATTCAATCAGGATATCAACTGATAAGGAACAAGGAAATATTAGTATGTAAAGGGTATGCTCAAGTAGAAGGGATTGATTTTGAAGAAACTTATGCCCCTGTGACAAGACTTGAAGAAATCAGAATGTTTCTAGCACTCTCAAGCCATAAAAACTTTAAAGTATATCAAATGGATGTCAAGTCTACATTTTTGAATGGAAATATAGAAGAAGATATTTATATTGAACAACCCGAGGGTTTCCTACTATAAAAAAATAGAGACTATGTTTGCAAACTGAAAAGGGCACTCTATGGTCTCAAACAAGCTCTAAGGGCCTGGTTTTCAAGGCTGGATAGCTACTTAAAACAACAAGTATTTAAGAGAGGTGCCACTGAAAGTAATCTCTAGTTTAAAAATTGAAGACGAGAATATGGTCATTGTTGTTGTTTATGTAGATAACATCATATTTGGAAGTAATTTTCAAATACTTAGTGTAAACTTTGCTTCTGAAATGAAAAAGGAATTCAAAATGTCAATTTTGGGGGAACTAACATTTTTCTTTGGGTTACAAGTTTATCAAACAGATAAAGGAATATTTATCTCTCAAACTAAGTACATCAAAGACATGCTTAAAATATTTAAGATGGAAGACACCAAACCTGTTAATACTCCTATGATTACAGGTTGTAAATTAAGTAAGAACGATAAGTCTCTGGAAGTAGATCATACCATGTAGATATCCATGATAGGAAACCTATTGTATGTGACAGCAACAAGACCATATGTGATGTAATTTGTAGGTTTGGTTTCTAGGTTCTAGTCAATCCCCAAAGAAACGCGTGTAACTACAGTAAAAAGGATTTTCAAATATTTGAAATGTACCATGGAGTATGGGTTATGGTACCCAAAAAGTCAATACTTTATTTTAAAACCATTTACTAATGTAGATTGGGCAGGAAATGTGGATAATCAAAAGAGTACCAATGGAGCAGCATTCTTCTTAGGAAATTGTTTGGTTGCATGGTTAAGTAAAAAAACAATCTTCCATTTCACTCTCCACAACAGAGGCAGAATACTATATTGCTACGTCATGTTGCACCCAGGTCATTTGGATGAAGCAGAAAGTAGAAGACTTATTTGTGAAGTATGAGCACCAAATAATAATAAATTTTGATAATATCAGTGCCATAAATATGTCAAAAAACCTTGTCATGCACTCTAAGACAAAACACATACCAATAAAATATCATTTCATAAGACAACAAGTGTCCGACAAGGTTGTCAAAATGGAGTATGTTGGCACAAAAGAACACATTGCTGACTTTTTCACCAAGACACTACCTAAGGAAGCCTTTGATCATCTTATACAGAATATGCGATTAATTTCCTTACAAATATTGTAGAGGAGGAAGCACAATCTCAGGGGGAGATATTATGACAAGGGGAGTTGTAAGAAAGAAGAAAGATAGGAAATGCTCAATAGCATAACAAATTATCCTTTGTCATTGTTGTCAAAGGAGGATAATTTTTAGATGTTGCCATCAATGCAAAAGGGGGGGATTATTTAGAATATAGTTGTAATTGATGTCAAAGGTGTTTAGAAATGACAAAGGAATAACTAGTAGAAATGGTAGCAAGATGTGTTCAGCAATGACAAAGGAAAAGGTTGAGTGTATGAGTGAACAAAGAGTATGGAGTGGAGAGTGTAGAGACTATGTGCGAGAAAATTGTACCTCCAATTAAGTTTAATGAAGAATAGAGTTTACTTTGCAAGTATTTTTAAGTATTTATACCTTCGTTTCAATCACCATAAGTATTGATTTGAATCTCTTCGTGTATGTGTGTATTTCAAAATCTGATATAAGTATAGGAGTTAGAAATTTTCTATGTGTAGTGCACTATGGAAAGGAGTTGATCATTCCAATGATAAATTCAATCACATAGTTAAAGATCTACATCTTGGACAGATCAATGGTTGAAAAGGGATTTCTCAATTAGAAGTAGTACCTGAATTAAACCTAAACCAATCACCCATACGACTAGAGATCGTACAGTGGAGATTAGAGGTGGAGAGTATCAAAGGCTAAAGGAGGATTCCGATAGATGAAATACGTGAAAGATAAATAAGGGTCAATCTTGCGTAATCAAAGGTGATCGCTGGAATATGGGATCGAGATCAACGATCCTCATGGATTTCATGGATTCAACTAGCAAGTGAGTTAACTGCTAATATGGGTGTGAACTTTTAATTCAAACAAGTTTAATACATTAGAATTCCATCGTTGATTGGTGGGGTCCCTGATCCAACGACGATAAATTCATTTTTCTTGGTGCAGTGACAGGAGGTTAATACAAGCCAATGTGCGAGAAATTTCATTAAGAAATGATTGACAATGTGGACGGTCCAGATCAGTTGAGAGAAATGTGGAAGCTGATTTTTAGAAGAACGATGATGGAGAATGACTTCCACACAAAGAGAAGGGGAGAACCAAAAATCCACATTTGATCATAGATCAATGGACAAGATTGAACCCGCAAGAGAATCAATGGTTCAGAAGCAAAGCGAGAGGCGGAAAGCAGAAGGCGAGGAATCGTGAAAAGACTTTGGGAAATGTCACAGTTTCGCTACTCAAAATATATAAGATTGACGGTCTGGAAAACATCCGCATAAGATCGACAGTGCAGAAGACAATGGTGAAAAGTGGAAATCTAGAAATACATGTTGGAAAAATTCACAAACCTGCAATCCATAATCCGGAAGATTCACGGTCAAGATAGCACTTGAATGAGATCGACGGTGCAGAAAGATTGGTGCGAAAAGTGTAAATATCAAAATGACATGTTGAAAATTTCATAAACCCGCAATCTATAATCCAGAAGATCGACGGTCAAGATAGCAATCGAACAAGATCGATGGTACAGAAAGATTGGTGCGGAAAGCGGGAATCGTGGAATGATATTTGTAAAAATTCACATATCCATTATCCGATTTTTATCTCAGATCTACGGTCAAGAAAAATCCCGATATAAAATCAACGGCTCAAGATGGCTGCAGAAACAGAGAATGTGGAAGGTCGCGACTGGAAGATTCATGAAGAGGTACGATCAATGAAATGACGCAAATATTAAGAGATGTGTCCACAAGAAGACATGAAGGTATTTATTGACATAATGATTGAAGAAAATAACGTGTCTCTGTGATTACGAATGACAGAATCCAAGAAGTGAATAGCAGACTGATAAAAATCAGTCCAGGGTGGCAGGGTGGCGCTAGGGTAGGCTATAAGTCTACAAAGAGTGTCGAAGAATCCTTGTCTGTTCGAGCATGAAGAAACCCTGGATGTTGAAGCATCCTTGTCTGTTATAGAAGACAGAAACCCTAGGTGTTGTAGCATCCTTGTTTGTTGAAGCAGGCAAAAATCCAGGGTGTTGGTGCATCCTTTCTGTAGAAAGCAGATAAAGAAATTTTGTAAATTCATCTTATTAATGAGTTTGAATTGGTGGGCTTCTCTTTGAAGTTTCCACGATAAAAATTGTGTCTTAACATGTTTTGATACATTATGTGTTTTGTTATTTTTGGAAAAAAAAGACAATACTAATTCACCACCCACCCGCCCTCCTCTCAGTATTGTGGGATAATCCAACAATTGGTATTAAAACAGTTTACTTCACTACAGTTTAACCACTGGAAGGTAGATCCTATTTAAAAATCACTATGGATCAACAAGAAGGTTTAGCCACCAACAGACCTCCATTATTCATGGGAGAAAATTATGCATACTAGAGAGTGAGAATGAAGTGTCATCTGATGTCCCTTGGATGTAAGGTTTGGGAAGAAACTGAGAAAAGAGTATAAAATAGATTACCAAGCACCTACAGACCTAGAGGAACTAGGCCAATATGAAGGTAATGCCAAAGCCCTAAATGCAATCATGAGTGGGTTGGAAAACTCTGTATTTACAAAATTTATGAGATGCAAGACTGCCAAACAAGCCTGGGATAAGTTTAAAATTATATGAAGGAGCATCTAAAGTCAAAGATTCCAAGCTTCAGACATATAAAGGGAAGTTTGAGAGACTAAAATGAAAGAAGAAGAAAATATTGGGGAATACCTTCTAAGAGTAGATGAGGTTGTCAATGCTATTAGAGGTCTTCGAGGAAAATTAAAAGAGAGAGAAGTTGCGAGCAAGGTACTAAGAACGTTGCCAATGAAATATGACTCAAAAGTATCCACCCTAGAAGAACGAGATGATATTGACCATGTGACAGTAGATTAACTACATAGCATCCTCACTGCATATGAGATGAGAACGTGACTAAATGAATCTTCAAGAAAAGAAACAGCATTTAAAGCCTCATCCAAAAATTAATTAGAGAACCTACATGATGAGGAACCTCTTTTTATTAAAAAACTTGAGAAGGGTACTAGAAAATATAAAGGAAACTTAACCCTAAAATGTTTTAACTGTGGAAGAAATGGACATTTTGCTTCAAATTGTACTTACCATAAACAAGATGATAGTGCTGAGAGAGAAACCTCAAAATTCAAAAAGGGTAAAACAGGAAACAAGAAGAAGTCCTATGAGAAAAAGAAAATTGTCTACACCATGGAAGATAGTGAAGATGCAAATACAAGTGAAGATGGAGAAACTTGAATTCTATTCGTGGGTCTAGATACTCAAGCTTCAAATAGTGACTCAAATATATAAGGAGAAGTAGACTTAAGAGATGAACTTGTTAGCGCTCTTAAAGAACTTGAGAAATGCAACAACAACAAAAAAAAAAAATAGTCAATTCATATCATTAGTGAGTTAGAATCTCCACTTCTAGATGCCAAAAGGATTGAGGAGGACCTAAAACTGCAGCTCAAAAGAAGAATACAAGAACCTAAGAGGCTTGAAGAAGCGATCATACAATTCAAGAAAAAGCTTGATGAAGCATTTATCAAATCAAAGTTTGATAATAGCTCAAGGATTCTAAATGACATCCTGAATAGCCAAAGAGCATTAAGTGATAGGTATCGCTTGGGTTTTAACAAATAAATGAAACCAAAATGTTTCTCTTTCACTAATCAAGGAGGAAACAAGAAAAGATATGCTGAAACACTAAAGAGTCCAGTTAAAAAGGAAGAGAGCAAGAAAGCTTCCCTAAGCTCTCAAGATAAAAACAAAAATAATATGGTGCCAAAGAGACCGAATAGACATCTGCAGATATTTTTAGGTCAGTGTTACTCTTGTAATAACTTTGGTCATAAAGCATTAAATTGTAGAGCTTATGGGAAGGTTCCTGAATAGAAGAAGAAGTCATTAAGTAATAAACCAAAAGGAAATCATAACCTTTTTACACTTCTTCAAAAATATGACATAGAGTGCTACAAATGTAATTACCATGGACATATGGCAAGAAATTGTAAACTGATAACTCCTACAAGGAATCCTGTTGCAATTAAGTCTCAAGACACAAAACAAAAGAAGTATTGGAGGGAAAATGAAGAAAAGGAAAGTTCCATGATTGCTCTATGTGCAACAGAAAACCAAAACCTATGGAACTTAAAAAGTTGGTGTGCAAAACATATGACTGGTGACCCAAACAAATTCATAACACTAAAAGATAATAAGGGTAAAGTCACTTTTGGAGACAATTTGTCTTCCAAGATAATTGGCAAAGGAACAGTTGTTGTCAATAACAACATCAAAGCAGGAAATGTATTACTAGTAGAAAATATCAAGCCTAATCTCCTCAGTGTAAGTTAAATATGTGATCAAGGGAACATTTATATTTTTTACTCGTAGAAATGTGAGATCATGATAAAGGACTCGGGAGGAGTAATTAGCATTGCTATGAGAAATTCAAACAATGTATACATCCTAGAAAATGAAAATCATTGTTACTTAAGTATGGTTGATGAAAGTTGGTTATGGAACGAGAGAAGGGGACATTTAAATTTTGACAATCTTGTCAAAATAAGTAAGAAGGAAGCTGTAAGAGACTTGCCTAAAATTATAAAACCCCTAACCTCAGTTTGTAGACATTGTCAACATGGGAAGCAAACTAGATCCAGTTGTAAAATAAAAGAACATATGACCTCACATCCTCTGGAAATAGTGCACACAAATCTCTATGGACAAACAAGAACTAAAAGCCTCCAAGAGGAATATTATTTGATGTTGCTTAGTGATGATTACACAAGGATGACTTGGGTGACATTTCTCAAAGAAAAATTAGAGGCCTTTGAGAAGTTCAAAATATTCAAGGCAATGGTTGAAAATGAGACACATATGAAGATCAAATGTCTTAGATCAGACAATGGGGGAGAGTTTACTTCAAATGAGTTCGATAAGTTTTGTGAGAAACATGGAATCAAGAGACAATTTTTAGCTGCAAAGACTCCTCGGCAGAACATTGTGGTTGAAAGGAAAAATAGAACAGTCCAAGAAGCTTCCAGAATAATGCTTAATAAAGCAAAGTTGTCAGATGCATATTGGAAAGAAGCAGTATACACATATGTCTATATACATAATAGAGGACAACTCAAAGTGAATAAGGAAAGGACCCCTTATGAACTATGGTATGGAATACCAGGATCAGTTAGATATTTCAAAGTATTTGGCAGTAAGTGTTACATTAAAAGGAATTAGGATGATCTTGGCAAGTTTGACTCTAGGATTGATGAAGGAATATTTCTAGGATATCCATCCTCCATTCAGGAATATAGATGTTTCAATAAAAGGTTACACAAGATTGTAGAAAGTGCAGATGTAAGAATAGATGATATAAAACCAAGAAGTCATGACAGTGTTGAAAATACAAATAATGAAGACTTACAAGAGGACAAAAGTACTCATGATGAAGAAGAAGGAAAAGAGAAGGAAGATACACAGGAAAGTGAAGAAGTATCCCCAAGACCTGATACAAAAGTTCCATCTAGAAGGATACAAAAGAATTGTCCAGAGACACAAATCATAGGTGATAAAAATGTTGGAGTTACTACAAGAAGACAACTATCATTTAATGAACAAGCCCTACTCTCAATATTGGAACCTAAAAATTTAATAGAATCCAACAAAAGTAATGAATGGGTCAAAGCCATGAATGAAGAACTAGATCAAATTGGGAAAAACGAGACCTGGGAACTTGTCCCAAGACCTAAGGATAAGAATGTTATAGGGACCAAATGGGTTTTCAATAACAAATTTAATCAGGATGGTTAAGGGATAAGGAACAAGTAAATATTAGTATGTAAAGGGTATGCTCAGGTAGAAGGGATTTATTTTGAAGAAACTTATACCCCTGTGGCAAGACTTGAAGCTATCATAGTGTTTCTAGTGCTCTCAAACCATAAAAAATTTAAATTATATCAAACGGATGTCAAGTCTACATTTTTGAATGGAAAGATAGAAGAAGAGATTTATATTGAACAACCCGAGGGTTTCCTATTATCATAAAATAGAGACTATGTTTGCAAACTGAAAAGGGCACTCTATGGTCTCAAACAAACTCCAAGGGCCTGGTTTTCAAGGTTGGACAACTACTTAAAACAACAAGGATTTGAGAAAGGTGCCACTGAAAGTAATCTCTACTTAAAAATCGAAGAGGAGAATATGATCATTGTTGTTGTTTATGTAGATGGCATCATATTTGGAAGTAATTTGCAAATACTAAGTGTAAACTTTGCTTCTGAAATGAAGAAGGAATTTGAAATGTCAATGTTGGGGGAACTAACATTTTTCTTGGGGTTACAATTTTATCATACAGACAAAGTAATATTTATCTCTCAAACTAAGTACATCAAAGACATGCTTAAAAGATTTAAAATGGAAGACTCCAAACCTGTTAGTACTACTATGATCACAGGTTCTAAATTAAGTAAGAACGATGAGTCTATAGAAGTAGATCAACCATATACAGATCCATGATATGCATCCTGTTGTTAATGACAGCTACAAGACCAAATGTGATGCAAGTTGTAGGTTTGGTTGCTAGGTTCCAGTCAAGCCCCAAACAAACGCATGTAACTGTAGTAAAAAGGATTTTCAAATATTTGAAAGGTACTATAGAGTATGGGTTATGGTACCAAAAAATCAAGACTTTATTTTAAAATCATTTACTGATGCAGATTGGGAAGGAAGTGTGGATGATGGAAAGAGTAATAGTGGAGCAGCATTCTTCTTAGGAAATTATTTGGTTTCATGGTTAAGTCAAAATAGTATTCCATTTCACTATCCATAATAGAGGCCGAAAATATTGTTGTTGCGTCATGTTGCACCCAGGTCATTTGGATAAATCAGACATTGGAAGACTTACTGTGAAGTATGAGCACCCAATAATAATAATTTGCGATAATATTAGTGCCAGAAATATGCCAAAAACCTTGTCATGCACTCCATGACAAAACACATACCAATGAAACATCATTTCCTAAGAGAACAAGTTTCCCAGAAGGTTGCCAAACTGGAGTATGTTGACACAAAAGAACAGGTTGTTGACATTTTCACCAAGATACTACCTAAGGAAGCCTTTGAGAATATTATACAGAAGATGGGAGTAATTCCCTTACAAAAATTGTAGAGGAGGAAGCTCAATATCAGGGGGAGATATGATGACAGGGGGAGTTGTCAAAAAGAAGAAAGACAGGAAATCCTCAATAGCATAACAGGTTATATTTTTTCATTGTTGTCAAAGGGGGAGAATGTTTAGATGTTTCCATCAATGCCAAAGGGGGAGATTGTTGAGAATATAGTTGTCATTGATGTCAAAGGTGTTCACAAATGAAAAAGGAATAGCCTGTAGATATGGTAGCAGGATGAGTTCACCAATGACAAAGGAAAAGGTTGAGTGTATGATTGTATGAGTGAAGAGAGAGTGTGGAGTGGAGAGTACAGAGACTGAGTGTGAGCAAATTGTACCTCTGATTAAGTTGTTGGAAGAACAGATTTTACTTTGCAAGTATTTTTAAGTATTTATACCTTCATTTCGATCACCGGAAGTATTGATTTCAATCTCTCTATGCGTATGTGTGTATTTTGAAATCTGATATAAGTATAGGAGATCGAAATTGTCTGTGCGTAGACCGTTGCTGAAAGAAATTGATCGTTCCACTGATCAATTCAATCATAGAGTTAAATATCTGCATCTTGGACAGATAAATGGTTGAAAAGGGATTTCACAATTAGAAGTAGTACCCGAATTAAGCCTAAACCAATCGCCCATACGACTAGATATTGTACAGTGGAGATTAGAGACAAAGAGAATTGACGGCTGAAGGAGGTTTCTACTAGATAAAATACGCCGAAGATAAATAAGGGTCAAGCTTGCAAAATCGATAGTGATCACTGGAATATGGGATCGAGATCAATGGTCCTCATGGATTTCACAGATTCAACTAGTAGGTGATTTAATTGGTGAGATGGGTGCAAAATTTTAATTCAAACAAGTTTAATACATTTCAATTCCATCATTCATTGGTGGGGACCCTGATCCGACATCGGTAAAGTCATTTCACTGGGTGAAGTGACAGGAGGTTAACACGGGCCAATGTGAGCAAAATTTCATTAAGAAATGATAGACAAAATGGACGTTCCAGATCAATCGAGAGAAATTCAGATGCCAATTTTGAGAAGATCGACGGTGGAGAATGACTTCCACTCAAAGGAAAGGGAAGATCCAAAAATTCGCATTTGATCATAGATCAACGGAAAAGAGTGAACCCGCAAGAGAATCAATGGTTCAGAAGGAGAGTGAAGGCAAAGAATAACAAAAAGACTTTGGGAAATGTCATAGTTCCGCTACTTGAAATCTAGAAGATTGACGGTCCAAAAAACATCCGAATAAGATCGACAATGCTAAAGAAAATAATGGAAAGCAAAAATCTCGAAAAGACATGTTCAAAAAAGCCTCAAACCCACAATCCGCAGTCTAGAAGATCAACGGTCAGGATAGAACTCGAATGAGATCGACGGTTCTCAAAGACTGGTGTGGAAAGTGGAAATCTCGAGATGACATGTTGAAAAAGTCACAAACCTGCAATCTGCAATCTAGAAGATCGACGGTCAGGATAGCACTTGAACGAGATCGACGATGCGGAAAGCAGAAATCATGGAATGATATTTGGAAAAAGTCACATATCCGCTATCCGATTTTTATCTCATATCTAAGGTCAAGAAAACCGCCAAAATAAAATCAACGACTCAGGATGGATGTGGAATTGGAGAATGTGGAAGGTCACAACTAGAAGCTTCATGAAGAGGTACAATCAAAGAAATAGCACAATGGTGAAGAGACGTGTCTGCAGGAAGACATGAACGTATTTATTGATAGAATGATTGTAGGAAATAACTTGTCTCTGTGATTACGAATGACAGAGTCCAAGAAGTGAATAGAAGACTGATAAAAATCAGTCTAGGGTGGCATTAGGGCAGGCTATAAGTCTGCAAAGGGTGTCGTAGCATCCTTTTCTATTGGAGCAAGAAGAAACCTTGGGTGTTGAAGAATCCTTGTCTGTTGGAGCAGACATAAACCCTAGGTGTTGTAGCATCCTTGTCTGTTGAAACAGGAAGAAATCCAGGGTGTTGGTGCATCCTTTTTGTAGCAAGAAGAGAAAGCAATTTTGTAAATTCATCTTATTAATGAGTTTGAATTGGTGTTTGTTACACTGAAATATTGTCCTCGTAATCCATGTGTTAACCCTTTGCCTAATCCCCAAATTTCTCTCTGCTAGATTGGATTGATGCTGAGGCTTTTTCTGCCTTTTCCCTCTCTAGGAAGGTCTGCGCTCTTCTTCTTCATTATAGGTGCATCGAAGGTGATTTTCCCTTCATGTTAGGTGCTCCAATATCGGCGCTTTGTCTCCCACTACTAGGTGCGCCGACGGTGTTTTTTCCCTTTTTGGAAAGTGCGTCGGTGTTGTTTCTAGGGGAAAAAATGAAGCTTCGAGACCCTTCTCGAAGGTGGATGAGGTGGATGTCTATCCCTATCATCTAGGTGAGGTGGAATTCGATTCCTAACCTATAGGGAAGATCCCTTTGATCCCTCCCCCTAATCCTCAACCTATTCTATCCCTTTATCCTTATTAATTAAACCCTCTCTCCATTTGGAAGAAAGGAAGGACTATAGTACTCTTATGCTGGTGGAATTTCTAGGTGGCTTACTATCTTGCTTTGGAGGCTTTGGCTTGGATTGTTGGATGGAATATTGCAGCGTTAAGGCTAGGTTGTAATGTTCTCTCCTATGTAATTCTATGTATCTCCTTGATTACATTAATACAAATCTTTTTCCATAAACATTGTCGTGTTAATAATGTTTAGAGATTTATTTCTTAACTGTTAGCTTAGATCAATTACATGTTTGGATGCACATATGCTGTTTGCTTGTTTCCACTTGCTTGACAGGGTTTTGCAGCTGAAGATCTGAAGACTTTGCAACTTGGATCAACAAAGAGAGAAGAGGATTTGCATATTTCAGGTAGGTGATCTATCCATTGCTTTGCATTTCTGTTTGATCTAGGAAAGTAGATTGTATTCTGTATTTGATTTGTTTTAGATCCACTTGGACTAGGGAGATCTGGATTGATTTCGATTGAGTATATTTATCTGATAACGAATTTGGTGACCATACTGGGGACATGCATAGATCTGATTTCATTTTTTATTTCATATATGTTTTTCAATCCTTTTTTTAGCCTCTAGAGACACTCCCTCCTTTAGATTTTGTCTTTGAAGAGTGTGTTGCATACTGTTGATGCTCTTTGGATCACTATCAAACCTTCTGCCCTTCTTCCATAGGAAATCTGGCTTTTATTGTGTCTGTTTCTCCACCGATGCACCTAGGTTGTGTAGATAGAGTGTTGTTGGTATCATTTTTTAATGTCGAAAGTGTTGGTTGTATAGGCGCTCTTTTCCTTAGGAGAAAGTGCGTCGTCGGTGCTCTTACACAGTGTTGTAGATGCACCTTCCCCTCATAGGTGCTCTTATGCAGTGTTATAGGTGTGTTGGTCCCCTCATAGGTGCTCTTTTGCAGTGGAGCAAGTGCGCCTACCCCTCATATGTGCTCTGGTCCAGCACATGAAAGTGTGCCTCCCTTTGAAACTCAGTTTTTAGCTCGATTTTCCTTTAGTTTTGGGTTTTGGTTTGATGGATTTTGGTTTTTAGGCTGCATGTGATAGTCATAGACCCCCTAGACCCAACATTATCTCTATTTGAAGTTGTTTTTGCTGATTTTGGGATGCTTTACTAGTCAAGTGAATGACTTGGTTGTGGTAGGCAATTCAATCCTCCACCTGTTAGCTCTTCCTTGCCATTCCTAATCACATTACCAGATATGTTCATATTATTAGATCTGATCTCCAAACCCTTCCTTCCCTCAATCATTGAGTTTATTTTATTGCGTTTTGGTTGTTTTGGAGCAATTCTTGATTGTTTTGGAGTTGTTTGGGTGCTTGTCATATTCCTTTTGATTTCTGAATGAATGGAGTGTTGTAGATACTCTCTTTTTCTGTTTGTAGATCTGAAAATAGAATTATCCTTCTCTTTATTGTTCAGATTCATGTTTTTTGAAGAGAAACTCAATCAAAAGAGGAGCAAAATTAATCCATAGGTATTTTCAAGAATTGTGATTGATGTTAATATTTGAAGCTTCATAGTTGGCTTTGACTAGAACTTGGTTTTCCCTACCTTAGGTAGTTTTCATCAAAAGAGAAATGTGCATTGTATGTAGCTAGGATTTGCATTCTTTTTACATTCCCTATCTACACATCATGCATCCACTTAACTGCTCAAGATAAAATTAATGCTAGATTAGGTTTTAAATCATTTAGTAACTGTGTGTAAGTTAGTGACGTGTCCCGGTGTCATTAAGCATGGAAGCTGTCGTTTATTGCCTGCACTGCATCCTAAGGACTGTGTGGTTCCTCCAACTACCATCAGTATATCGAATGGCCTTTCATGTTCCCTTGAGGTATATCGAAAGGTACTTCACGTACTCGATTGTATATCGGAGGGCCCCTTTTGAACGGTTGTGCATTAGACAACACCACTACATATTTGAGCTCCCCCATACCTTGTGTATACTGGGAGACCCTCTTAGGATTCCCGTGACCATCTAAGTTAACCTTTTGGCCTTCTTGGCATCACAGAAATGTGAAGCCTTGATAATCCTATGAGAGTCCTGGCTTTTGATCCACTCCTATTCACACAGTTTGCTTGTGGCTTTTAGACTTAGGTAGTGTTTGATCTTGTGTGGTACTTCAAAGATTCTTAGAGAGTTCAGATATGGGAGACTCTCTTAGGACCACCAGTAAAGAGAACCCTTTTCAAGGTATGTCTTTTGTTTCTCCCCCTTGTGGAGTTGTTGGTCCTCCCTTTATGGCCACTTTGAACCTTCCTAGATTGACTGTAGGATTACATATGTGGTTATTCTCCAATCCTGTTATACCAAATGCATCCTTTGTGTCGGATATTGTTCCTTTACCGCATGAGCATCAACCTCGTGTTAATCCTTCTCCTTCTTCGTCGAAGGTTGAATTGACTTCCCTTTCCTCCTCTTCACCTGTTGAAAACTCTAATGTTAGTAAACAGGCGGGTAAGAAGAAGACGAAAAGAAAGGCTAAGAAGAAGACCACTAAGCAGAAGGTCATAGCTCCAACCTTTGATCGTCATGTTGGAATCCCACCAGCCACTAATCATCATGCTGGGAATATTGATGTACCTATTTTCGGTTCCCGTAAACCTAAGTTCCCTTGTATACTTTGCAAGGGTGATCACCTTCTCAAGGATTATCCCAATCTTTCCCTTATGTCAGAAGTGTGGTCTAAACATCCTGTGTCATTAGTCTCTGATCATCATGCTGATGATGCCCCGTCAACCAGTGACTCTTTGGTTAAGATTTGAAAAAGGAAAGGTTAGGTATCCTTGCTTGCTATGTAAGGATATGCACCGTACTTACCTTTTTCCTCACATGGATGAAGATTCAAATTTGTTGGAAGATATTACTATTCCTCGGCAACATCTTCCAACCGGTTATTATAAGTTGTTGCTCGACACTCCATTGGTTGATCAAGTGGTCGATCCAAGTCCATCCTTGGTCGATCCCACTCTTCCGTTGAAGAGTGAAGTTGAAGTGGTCGATTCAAGTCCATCCTTAGTTGATCCCACTCTTCCTTTGGAGAGTGAAGTTAAAGTGGTTGAG
The DNA here is from genome assembly GCA_001517045.1 of Pseudotsuga menziesii. Lineage (NCBI taxonomy): Eukaryota > Viridiplantae > Streptophyta > Pinopsida > Pinales > Pinaceae > Pseudotsuga > Pseudotsuga menziesii. The sequence continues at coordinate 387,563 of LPNX010954878.1, forward strand.
TCAATGTCATCTCCACCCGATCCCATTCCTTCATTAGAGAGCGTTGAGATTGAAGTAATCTCTTCAACACAGTCTTCGTCTTCTCCCTCTCTTCCAATTGAGAGTGAAAACCATCTAGCTGAAGTTTTCGTCGTTAGTTCTGATTATTTTATGCAAGAGGAAGTTTTGTCTCTTTCGACGGGGCCCTCTCCAAGTAATGAGGTTATTTCCTTTGACTAGAATAACCTAACAGAATCTCATCTTCATTCGAGTGTTCCTTTCCAAATAGTTATGCGATTTATCACTAAGAGTATACTCCACACTATTGTTGACAAAGGGGCTTGTGTTAGCATTACATCCTCTACTGCTTGGCAAGCCATAGGTTCTCCTCTGCTTGTGCCATCTACCAATCAGATACTAGCTTTTAATCAATGACCTACTGCACCTTTAGGGATCCTTTCTTAGTTGCCTATTACTTTGGAAGGAAAAACTGTCTGTATCGATGTTATGGTAGTCCAAGGTCCCTTAGATTTCAATCTTCTCCTTGGGCGTGATTATGTCTATGCCATGAAAGCTATAGCGTCCACACTTTTTCGAGTGATGTATTTTCCCCACGGTGGGAATATTGTGACCGTTGATCAGCTTTCCTTCATTAAACCCGATCATCATATGACTCCTAGTCATCATACTTCCCTGAATGTCCTGCATTTTCTTGTGGTTCCTTCCCCTTCTAGTTAGCTTCTTCCCATCATAGGTAAAATGGGGGGCATGGCTCCAGCCTTTGGACATCATACTGGAGTTAATTTGCTAGCTTTTCTGTCAGAGGGAAACCCACCAACCTCTAGACATCATGTTGGCTTAGAAATTCCTGTGAGCATAGTTCCTATTCTATGTCAAGCTCGTTAAAAAATGAAATAGATGCTTGTGAGCATAGTTCCCATTATGTGTCAAGCTCGTTAAAAAATGAAACAGATGTTGCAAGCAAAGTTCCCTTTCTATGTCAAGCTCATTAAAAAATGAAATAGATGTCTATGAGCATAGTTCCTTTTCTCTGTGTTAAGCTCGTTTAAAAAAGAAACAGATGTATGTGAGCATAATTCCCTTCCTGTTTCAAGCTCATTAAAAAATGAAACAAATGTCCTCAAGCATAGTTATTCTCTGTTTCAAGCTTGTGTAAAAATGAAACAGGTTATCTTTGAGTAGTGCTTATTCTTGGTTTTAAGCTCGTTAAAAAATAAAACTGACACTGAGCATAGTTCCTTTTTCGTGTCAAGCTCGTTAAAAACTGAAACGGATCCTTCCATTATGTCAAGACTCAATATTTGAGCCTTCATTTCATCTTCTTGTAAAGAAAACAAAATGAAGCTTGAGGGGCATGTACCCAACCACTCTTTGTTGAATTTATTTACTTGACAGTTATACTGGGAGCAAGTACCAACCACTGGACATCATGTTGGGAAATCACCTGTCAATGGGAGCCATTTTGAGCGTACTTTCTCAGTTTCAAGCTCTCTAAACCATGAAACAACCTTTTGAGCATATTTTTTTCTCTGTTCCAAGCTCATTAAAAAATGAAGCATATACCCTGAGCATTTTTTCAACTGATCTTTGAGCTCATTAAAAATAGTAAGATGGTGTTAAGCTTACCTTTCATTTTTCGTGCTTTGGTTAAAACATGAAAACTGGTTTGACCTTAATTTATCGCTTTTTCATGCTCTGGATTCAAACATGAAAGAGTTTCTAAGTGCCTTTTATACCTTTGTCGTGAACGTTAAAAACTTAGTGAAGATGTATCGAGTGTACTTTTACTGTTTTTCAAACTCGTTAAAATTGGATTATGAAAAAAGAACCCGTTACGGAGTTATATTTAAGCTCTTTTCAGTCTCCCTAAAAAACACAAAAAGATTGCCAAGTGAACTTGTTACATTCACGCTTGTAAAAGTATTAGAACGGTCTACTATTTGGTGGTATGTTATCTCTTTTTCGGACCGACTAGCCTTATTTATGAAAAAGGACCTTTTGGAGTATTCTTAGTCATTTCAAACTCTTTAAACATGAAATGACAAATGAGTTTTCTTTCATCGGACTTGTAAAATCAAACGATGAAGGACCCTTTCTGGGAACAAACCCCTCCTTTATCAGGTTCGTAAAACATATGGGAATGGACTCATCGCTTGATGAGCTATACCGAACATTTGTTACCCTTTTCCAGCTCATTAAAAAGAAAATAGACACTCATCAATCATGATGGAGAAATTAAGGAAAGAGTTTGTATTTTTTTATGGCAGTACATAGCCACTCTTAAACATGGCACTCATTTTCATATGCATTTCAGTACTTGGGTAATCCCTTTGTCATCAAGTCCTGATAATTCCTAGAGTCTTCTTGCTCCTTTGAGTTGTCCAAGAACACTCTCACCATCAGTTGCAATGGGGGATTGGTATCATTCTCGTGTCAATACTTCCAAGTCATGCCATGCCCATGTTCAAGAGAAATGTAGTCATGTTTTCACTGTCTACAGTCAGTTTACCTTCTATCATGTTGGTCATCCCTGAATTAGTCTCATACATCACTCTATTTTTTGGTTTACTTCAAAACATCTTTGATCGTGTTTCGTGTCGATGATGGGGAATTCATCATGGCCCTCCTTCGATGGGTCTATTCCTGACGAATTCAACTCCTTATCCAGGAATTAGACTTAGAAACCAAGACAAGTACCTTGGGCCTGCATGCCTCAATGGCAGGTTACCTCGCTTTCAACATGAGTTTACATCATTGGCTCTTTATTGAAATATCACATCAATTGTTCGACTCCAAGTCCTTTATTCACATTCGATGGTTACTGAGATGCCTTGGGAATCATTGACATCAATGGTGATTTCCCTCGCACTTGTTAATAGTTTACATCATTGACTGGTAATGAAGTGGTTTATACCATGTTCGATGGCAATACCTTGTAATCACATGGTTAGATTCGTATCGTTGTGGGTTCGTCTTGAAGACCCTGGGTTGTCAGATATCTTCACCCAGGTTGTGATGAAGTTTGTTTTGAGTCATATTACATGGACCCACTTTGTATTAGTCGTGTCTATGTTAACATCTCATCATGGAGCTACACTTGTGTCTAGTAGCCATGATTGTCTTCAGTCAATCTCTACTACCATGGATCTGCATTGTATGGGTCGGCAACCATGTTATGAGTCATATGAGATTTGAGTCAGTTGTACTACAGTAGCTTCCAGCAAACATCCTTTCCTTATATTTCTTTACTTTGCAAAGCATTCACCTATCGCATTCCTCTAACTTCATGCTTTGGGGGGCATTCTGATACACCAAAATCTTGTCCTCTTGATCCATGTGTTAACCCTTTGCCTAATCCCCAAATTTCTCTTTGCTAAACTGGATTGATGATGAGGTTTTTTCTGCCTTTTTTCCCTCTCTAGGAAGGTCGAATCTCTTGTTCTTCATGATAGGTGTGTCGAAGGCACTTTTCCCTTCATGCTAGGCGTGTCACTGTCGGAGCTCTGTCTCCCACTTCTAGGTGCGTCAACAGTGCTTTTTCCCTTTTTGGAAAGTGCGTCGGTGTTGTTTTGAGGGGAAAAAATGGAGCTTCGAGACCCTTCTCGAAGGTGGATGAGGTGGATGTCTATCCCTATCATCTATGTGAGGTGGCATTCGATTGCTAACCTATAGGGAAGATCCCTTTGATCCCTCCTCCTAATCCTCAACCTATTATATCCCTTTATCCTTATAAATTAAACCCTCTCTCCATTTGGAAGAGAGGAAGGACTATGGTACTCTTATGCTGGTGGAATTTCTAGGTGGCTTACTATCTTGCTTTGGAGGCTTTGGCTTGGATTATTGGATGGAATATTGTAGCGTTAAGGTTAGGTTGTAATGTTCTCTCCAATGTAATTCTATGTATCTCCTTGATTACATTAATACAAATCTCTTTCCATAAATAGTGTCATGTTAATAATGTTTAGATATTTCTTCCTTAATTGTTAGGTTAGATCAATTATATGTTTGGATACGCATATACTGTTTGCTTGTTTCCACTTGCTTGAAAGGGTTTTGAAGCTGAAGATATGAAGACTCTGGAGCTTGGATCAACAAAGAGAGAAGAGGATCTACATATTTCAGGTAGGTGATCTATCCGTTGCTTTGCATTTCTGTTTGAACTAGGAAAGTAGATTGCATTTTGTATTTGATTTGTTCTAGATCCACTTGGACTAGGGAGATCTAGCTTGATTTAGATTGACTAGATTTATCCAGTAACAGTGTTTTTCTCTTTGAAGTTTCCATGATAAAATTTGTGTCTTAACCTATTTTGATTCATTATGTGTTTTGTTATTTTTGGAAGAAAAAGACAATACTGATTCACCCCCCACCCCCCTTAGTCTTGTGGGATAATCCAACATATATTACATACCTTAACATCTGTGTGACTGATATGTTTGAAAGACCATTCATAACCTTCAAGTTCATTATCAACAATATAACAGAGATAATATTTTTGTTGGGGCCTTCATAAACGGGTTCCTATGCCTTCTCAAGAAGAGGTAAATCATGAAAATCATCAAATTCATCATTTTCATGATCATCAACATCATCATCCATTCTAACATTACTTGTATCATGGATCAATGTATTTGTACTATCATCTCCAACTATGTCATCAGTATGATCATCTTCTTCAATATGATCATTAACTTGTTCTTCATTATTCATAGCTCCATGGTCCATCAATATTTGTTCTGAAAGCACATCCTCTGGGCGATATGTCGTAGGATGTCTTTCCTTAATAATCACATGAAACCATCAAGAGATATCAGATAATATAATAAATATTAAAATGATACATACATTTACAAAACCAATCAATATAAATACATATATCATGAAAAACTTACAAATGGACGATAGTCATTTCCCCCCTCAGCATGTCCATATTCCCTACAATGTATTTTGGCCATTGCGATATTTATTCTTCTCCTTTTAAATCCCTTGCATTGACAACATGGACAATAGAATTTCCCATCACCCTTTATTCTTAGTTCATCCCACAATTTAACAAGCAATTCATGATTTTGATTGTGTGGATCAAGAATATTGTTATGTTATGACATTTTCGGATACCAAGCTTGACTAATGATTATCAATCTTAAAAAGTCAAGGTCCACAATTCACTATTTTTAATCACAGTAACAATTGAAATAAGTGTGGCATTTTGTATGTAAAACATTCCATGTGCAGTTATAACTTCCAAAAACCATCGGTGGTATAACAAACATGTCGGAATATCGTTATTATATAGTTTATAAAAATAAATTCTCGTTGGTAATCCAACAAAATTGATATTTTTACCGTTGTAATTTTGTCGTCGGTAATCGGACAATAGTCGTCTATAATCCGATAATCGTCGAATATCCGATGCAAATTGGAGCAAATTAAAAAAAAAAAACAAAAAAAAATCATAATTACCAAGGTGAAATCCAACAACGGGGTCACTTTCATCGAATCACGTCAGATTTCGGGTTCAAATCTTGTTGTGGAGGGAGCGGGAAGACACTGCCGCTTGTAGCATATGGCCCAAGCCTTCCACCATGATGATGAAAATAAAAGGGGAAAAGGGGTAACTTAACGAAGGCCACGAGAGGGGGAGAAGGTTGAGGAGGGTGAACCATTGACGAGTATGGAGAAGAAGGCAGAGGAGATGAGAGACAGGATCCATTTGGTCCAATTTTGACAAAAACCAAAGGCTAGGAGCATTTTCTCAACAAATTCCCAGTTCATCTTATCAAAGGATTTGAAAAGATCGAGTTTTAGGAGCATTCCAGGGGATCTTATGATCTTTAAGGAGTGGGTAATTTCATGAGCTAAGATAATACCATTGAATATTTGTCTTCCCTACACATACCCAGATTGTTCAGGGGAGATTAGTAGAGGGAGGAGGGGTTTCAAGCGATTGGCTACAACCTTTGAGATGATCTTATAAATAACATTGCAAAGGGAAATGGGTCAGAACTTACTAGGGTGAGAGGCGCCTGTTTCCTTAGGAACCAAAGTGAGATGAGTGGGGTCGAGTGCTGGCAGCACCCATTTCTTTTGATGATATTCCTCCACCAGCTCAGGCACTTCATCTTTCATCAAATCCCAGTAGTGATGGAAGAAGTTGATTGTAAATTCGGTAGGTCCCGAAGCCTTTCCCTCCACCATGTGGCTAACCGCTGCTTCAACTTCCTGCATAGTGATTGGTTGCATTAATGAGGCATTATGCTCATCAGTTAGTGAGGAGGTGATGTGTTGGGTGACCTGAACGATAGTTGTCGCACGTGAAGGAAGAGGTTCGGTAAGCGAAGTGTTGAAGAATATAGTAAGCTCCCCTTCCATTTCTACATGCTCCTCCAGAACAATACCCTCTTTCGATCTGAGCTTGGCGATTCTATTTTTTATCCTATGTTGGACCATGGATTGGTGAAAAAAATAGTGTTTCTTTCTTCCTCTTTTAACCATCCCACTCTTGATTTTTGTCTCCATAGGATTTCCTCTTACTCGCATCTCTTGTCCAGTTGAGCCAAGAGGTATTTTTCTCTGAATTTGATATCCTTAGTGTACCCCTGATTCATGATAGGGAGTTTCATTTTTTTTACTTCTTCCTATATCACCTCTTTATCTTTGAATATATTTCCAAAGGTGGTGTGATTCCACTAGCGGAGGTTGGCTCGAAGCTTCCTCAACTTTTGATGCATAATGGTATTTTTGGGTCTACCTTCGACTTGCATGTTTGACCACCACCCACTAAGTGTATTAAGTAAGGAGGGCTAAGAGAGATAGAAATTTTAGAATCTAAAACACCTATGAAGTGGGGTTCCTATGTTGTGCCATGAAAGTGACATGGTCCAATGGTCTGATCCAGCTATGGGGAGCACCATGGCATCAAGGATCCCTCCCAAACTAAGAATGCTTTCCATGTCCAGAAAGTGGTCAAGGTGTTTAGAAATATGGTGAACCCCCCCTCTATTATTGTTCTAGGTGAAGAACCTAGAGGAAGTATGAAGTTCCACTAGTGCATGGTTGGCTATGGTGGCTTTGAAGTCCTGGTCCTCATTTGAGAGAAGTTCTAGGCCTCTGTTTTTCCCCTCTAGGTTAGTGATCATATTGAAGTCATCGTCGATGATAATGGGGGAGATGTGGTGTCGCAGGGTGAACCATTAAAGGAAGTTGAGGAGTTGCATCTTATGACTTGAATATTGGGGTCCATAGACATTCAAAAGATGGCCCTGAATGTTAGTTCCAACTATGTGAAAAAAGGAAAAGATGGAATGAGCAATGGAGGCTCGGTTATTAATACATATGAGAAGAGGGTTCTAGATTATGGAAATACCTCATGAGGCACCTTTTGGCCTCAATGGAAATACTTTGGATTCCCTTCCATATCCTCGTCATTAGCCTCAAAAGGGCTTCGGTAGAGCATTTGGTTTCTTGAATGAACTTAATAGCTGGATTTTCTTTTTGGATTTTTTGCTTCACCATCGTTTGTTTTGAAGGTCCATTAAGACCTCTCACATTCCACGAGATGGTATTCATGGGATAATAGGTGAAAAGGTGGAGAAGAACTCTGTGAGCTGGGCATATTACCCAGATTCCACTAACGTGGTTCCTAAATGATTTAGCCTATGTAGATTTGTTTTACGCCCTCGCTTTTGTTGTCACACTGAAGTTTGTGTTTGTCCTTTTGGGGAGCATCATAGACTCCGAGCTTATTTTGGGTTTTTGCTTTCGCTAGAACTTCCTGCAGTAGCTGGATTTTTAGGGTCAGGATCGAGTCATAGGATTTTCTAGTGCAGGAATCCTCTATTCCTAGCAAATCTAGCTCTCCAATATCAATTTATCGCATTTCTTCATCCATGAGAATTTCTGGGCCATAATATGCCATCTCCTCCTAAGGTCAAAGTCTTTTGCATTTGGTTTTGATTTTTAGAGGATCCGAGGGACACGATATTTACTCTAAGTTATTGTTGCTCTGCTTATGCGCCTAATTCTTTTGCGTATTTGGAAGTATGATATTTTTGCTAGGATATTTCGAGCCTGGGTCAGGACCGAATTTTCTGATTGGCCCTCTTAAACAACAAAGTTGTTGATATTGTTTGGATCATCCTCTTTGGTTTTCTATGGAGTCGGTTTGTGGATGTTGCGTCTTTTTTTCCCTGTTTTCTGGAAACCTTCGGCATATTTTTCCTCCTCCTTTATATTTTTAGTGTGCAGTTTGTTTAGTGGGTGGCCCCTATACATATGGTCGTTTTCATGGCACTTTCGGCATATGAAAGGTACATGTTCATAATTTAACGGTTGGATCCAGTTCGAGTCTTCATGGGTTTGGAATATTGCATCCGAAAGGGCTTTGGAAATAAACATGTACACGCAGATCCTGACATAAGAGGTATACTTATTAGTTTTTGTTTGTTCAGTAGTGCAAACAAATCTTCCCAACGTGTTTCCTATCTCTTTGAGTGTTTTGTTGTCCCAGTATTCCTATGGAAGTGAGTACATTCGAATCCAGACAGGAGCCCATGACAAGTCTTCTTCCTCTGGGTGGAACCTCTCAACCTAGTTTCTTAGGTATAAGTCAACAACGTTAAAGAAATAAGGGCCTTCATCTTCTACCTTGGCTTTGTCATCCAAATGATGGAAGATGATTGTGAAGAATCCCTTTGAGCCTAGTTGAAGATCAAAGTGCGCTTTGGGATTTCCATTTCGCAGTTATCTACCCATGGAGGGCTTGTTCAGTGAGACATAAGCCAATGAACTTGTCTATGAGAGAGTAATCCTTCATTTTTTGCATTCTACCATTTATTCTTTATAAAAGGAGATTGAGGTAGGGTCGATCTTCTATAGATCAATGCATGTGTCTATTATAGGGAAGCCACTATCAAACTAGGAGGTAGCTGCTATCAACTAGGAGGTACCCTGGATATGTTGGGTTTTTTTCATCAATTCACCCATAAGGATGGGTATTTCTTCTAATCCAATTTGCAGAGAAACGATGGTGTCTAAGCCTTGGCAAGGAGTTGTTTTCATGCCTTGCACTTCAAGGCTTGGCTAGGAGGGGCATTCATCCACTCACTAATCTGTTGTCATTGGGTTGGCTCAGGGTCACCATACGGCTGGTGAGAAAATAGGGTGTGTCGTTGAGACTGATCAAAGTCTGAGTAACAGGCCAGGGAAACCCTAGAAATCATCTCATATGTTTTTCATTTAAAAATATTAATATACATATATATATATATATATATATTAAAAATAAGAGATATTTTTTGTATGCCATGATGGATGGGGAGACGAGGCTAGGGTTTTGCCTTGTCAACAATGGCGATGGCTAGGGCGTACTGTAGGGAGGCTACGAGGGAGAGATCGGTCGTTAGCGAGCGGTCTGCATGAGGACGATGGTGGAGATGTTGTACACGAATAGGATTGTGGGTGTGGAAGGAAAGGGTCTATTTGAGCAATAGAGGAGCAAGAGGTTGACTACTCATCTGACACTTTCCCTGAGAATTATAATTTTAATTATCCGAAAGTGGGGAAGGGTGTTGCTTCTGGGTTGATAGGGACAGAGGTGACACGGGGAGTCCATAAATTTTGGTTGATCTGTCAGCTAACGTTTATCCATCTTCCGGGGGAGACATAGATATTCTTGGTTTGCCAACGAACTTTGTGGAATCATACTTTTCTTGGTTTTATGGCTTGGTGGGTGTTACTTGCCAATTCTTGTTTGAGGGTGATTCCATTTTCGCTAATGGGGTGCATGTGGAAGCTGGTGGTGGTTTGGATCTTGGTTTGGGGTCTCTTCCAGAATTACCTTTAGTCACTACAGGGGAGGTCACGAGGTTTTTCCCTGCTTCTTTGGGTTTCCTGGTAGTGGGTACCTCCTCCCCATCAAGCGGCTTGAAACCATTTTCTCCAAGCATTTTTCTTGCTTCTGTTATGGACCCAGTGGTGCATGCTTTGGAGACGGAGGTCAATGGGCTCCACCCTGGGACGAGGGAAGCCAGTTCAGTTTTGGGGTTTGAAGGCGTGGTTTTCCAAGTCCTTGGGTCTTTTCCCCTATTTTTCCCCCTTTTGTGGGAGGTACGAAGAAAGTCCGAAATCACAAGAAAAATAAGTGCCTAAGGTTGCAAACACAGGCAGACAAGCTAGTTTTTGGTGCAGATGTTCACATGGACCAGGTGGTGGAATTCTCTGAACACACTCTTATGGGCAGAGCTCGTGGGAGGAGTTTTAGTATGCCCTTTCTAATCTCATGGGAAACTGAATCATGGGGTAGTCACATCTTGAAAATACCCAGAATTACAAGTTTCAAGGGTGGTTTGCATTTGCGTTTTTTACTCAGAAAGATGTGGATTGGGTAATGAACAAAGTGTGGTGCATGGAGGGTATGAAGGGTATACCTATGGATCTTAAAATTTGGTCTCCATTGTTCGATGAAAAGAGGGAGGTTGTGGACAAGGAGCTTATTTGGGTAAGGCTACCTGGATTTCTTATGGAGTATTGGACAGAGGGATGATTCAGAATTATGGGTGACTCTATGGGGAGTATATGACGGTGGATTTTTCCTTTCAGCAGACGGGGCGGTGGACGATGCACACTTTATGGTTCATATGGACTTGAAACTGTGTCTCTTGGCTAAGATAAATATTGATATGCCTCATGGCCCTTTTTCCAGATGTTGGATTATGAAGGTGTTCCTTTTTGTTGCCACCGATGCCACGAATATAGTCACTTGGTCTCTAAATTCCCACTCCCTTTTAAGGGGAAGCTTAGAGGTTCTTTAGTTGCGATAGGGGTCGAAGCTGCGCCAGAGAAGGTAGATCGAAATGCTCCAATGAAGGGGATGGTGGAGCCTAACTCAGGGGAAGTGGCAGGGTCACCTAGGGCTGACGTGGTTGGTATAGTGTTGGGTCAGAACAAGCCTTCGATACTCTCTCAACCCATTGTGGCTACGACATCTACGAGTATGTTTACTATCTCTTCTATTTTGGTTGTTTTATGTTCTGATATTGGCTCTATGGGTTTGGTTATGAATGGGAAGGTTTATGTGTCTCATGGAATGGGACTGCTTATTCCTATTTCTGTTCAATGCACAATTTCTATTTTTTGCTGCACGTACTCCCCTTCCATAGTGTCTATGGTATACTCATCAACTAGTACATTGGAGGGACGTAACATACATTACATTCTTCAGAACATAGAGATTTACTCTGAATATCTCTTGGGCGGTAGGGTTCCATCTCTTACGGATAAGTCCTCTGGTCCTTCTCGGGGGTGTGGACAAAAGTCACACTTGTATGTGGCTCAAGAATGAGCTAGGAGGGAGATTTTATGTGGTAGGAAGACTTCGATTCATTGGGCACTTAGAGAAAATAATGCCTTGGAGGGGGGTTTAACATGAGAATTCTATATTACAATTATCGAGGGTTGGCGAGCCCTTCCAAAAAATCGTCACTAAAGCACTTAATTGATAACTTGGCGCTTGATATTTTACTACTGCAAGAAACTATGGGGGCTTATGAGGTTGTGGTGGGAGCTCTGAAATATTTTCTCCCTAGATGGGAGTTTGTTGTTGTTGATGCTCGTGGAAGGTCAGGGGGCGTAGCCTATGGTTGGTGGTTGAAGGTGTGTAGGTGTGAGAATTTATGGGGTATTTCATCTGGCATTGGATTGGAGGTGTTTATTCCAGATCTGGGTCAGGTTCTAATGATTCTGAATATATATGGACCTTATTAGGATTGGGTTTTGTTTTGGGACAAGGTTTTTAACAATCTGATGTTGGATGGTTGTGAACTGATCTTGGGAGGGGAACTTAATTTCTCCTTCGGGTTAGTAGAGGTCTAGGGACCATGGCTTGTCCCTGATGTTTTGACAAATTATTTCTTGAGTGCACTGGTCCAGAAGGAGTTGTTGGATATTAATCCTATAAAGGTGCTTCCAACTTTGAGGAACCGACGATCTAGTTAGGACTGGGTGGCGAAGCGTTTAGATCGTTTTTTGGTGGCATAATGTTTTGTGTATTCGGTGGAGCTGATTAGGAAATGGGTCATTGACGGCGGTGATTCTGATCATTTCCTAATTATACTGAAGTTTTCTGGGGTGGGAGAAATCCTCCCAGCCCTTTCAAGTTTAACCCAAGTTGGTTGCATGAAAATTATTTTGGGGGGCTTGTGAAGTCTGAATGGGTGCCTTTGTGTCTAGAGAGGGACAGAGTTGCAGGACAACACTTCATGAAAAATCTATGCAAAGTGAAGAAATCCACCATTACCTGGGCTCATTTGAAGTGGGAGAGGGAAGTGGTTGAGCTTCGGGACTGTGAGTTGAGACTTAGAACCCTCGTGGAAGGGGCTGATGTGGGTTTTGGGTTTGGGACGGCTGAGACTAAGGAGGAAGTATTATTGTTGGAAGGACGTCATTGGAAACTTCTAGGTGAAATGGAAGCGACCCGAAGGTTAAAGATTCGGTCCCTGTGGCTCTTGTGCGGAGATGAGAACACAAAAAAATTTCAAGCATATGCAAAAGGTAGGAATATTACAAACACTATATCGGGGTTGTCAAACAATCAGGGAGATAGGATTACTTCTTTTGATGGGCTGGAAATTGTGGGGGTTCAACATTTTGGTAATCTCTTTAAGGAGAGGTCAGGAGCTAACATTGTGGAAGTGGTTCAGCTTGCAAAAATTTTCCCCTGTTTTTTGGAACCAATGGACAACAGGATGCTCATGGCAGAGGTGCAGGAAAAATATTTATTGGAGGTACTTCACTCTTTTCAAAAAGATAAGAGTCTAGGTCCAGATGATTAGGCGATTGAATTCTATTTGGGGTGTATCAATACTTTGGGCTCTGATCTGCTTCATGTTGTTAATGAGTCCAGGAAGGATGGTTTTATCCATAGGAATTTTAATGCCACTTTCATAGCATTGATCCCAAAGTCAGATGAGTTGGACTCACTAGATGAGTACAGTCCGATCTCGTTGTGCAACTGTATTTACAAAATAATTTCGAAAATAATCTCAAGGCAGATTAAGGAGGTGTTGTCAAAGTGTATCTCTTGTGAACAGTTTGGGTTTCTAGAGGGCCAACAGATCGATGAAGCTATTTGAGTGGCTCGGGAGGGTTTACACAGCTTAAAAACTAGGAAGTTGAAGGGGGCTATAATAAAAATAGATCTTTCCAAGGCTTATGATCAAGTATGTTGGTTATATCTGAGAATGTTATTGACATATTAAGGATTTGGAATTGATATTATCAGATGGATTATGGCTTGTATATCCACTGTATATTTTGTTGTATTAATCAATGGTTCAGCTATCCCTTTCTTTCATGTGGGGAGGGGGTTGAGACAAGGATGTCCATTATCCCCTTTATTGTTCTTGTTGGTGGCCCAAGGACTGAGCCATTTCCGTGATCAGGAAAAGAGGGGTGGGAGTTTCAAAGGGATTCCTATTTCGAATGTATTATTCATTTCTCGTCTTCTCTTTGTAGATGACATTCTCATTTTCTATGATGGCTCTCACAGAGATATTGATAAACTTTGTGAAGGTATGGACCTGTTACAAGTGGCCACGAGAATGGTTATTAGCCTACATAAATCGACTATTACTTGTTCAAATTTGTGGGAGGAAGAAGTTCATTACCTAGTGAGTAAACTTCCTTTTCAGGTGGGAGAGCTGGATTTGGGGTTAAAATATTTGGGCTTCTAGCTAAAGCCTAATTATTATCTGAAAGGGGATTGGTTCTGGTTTATTATGAAGCTTGAGAAACAGCTCCAGGGATGGAGTCATAGATGGTTGTCTAGATCTGGGAGGTTGGTTCTCATCAAAAGTGTGCTAGAGGCCATTCCAGTATATTAAATGTCCCTCTCGTGGATTCTGAAAGGGATACTGGAAAAGATAAGGTGCCTCTGCTTTACATATTTGTGGAGGGGAAATAAGGATCAGAACTCTCTAGTATGGGTCTGATGGGATAGGATAGCATTCCCAAAATCCCTAGGGTGATGGGGGCTCAAAAGCATACATCTGTTCTCAAAATCTATCGCAACAAAGGTCTCATGGAGGCTGATTTCTTCTATGAGTTTATGGACCCAGGAGGCAATTCAGAAATATATTGCCCCTCTATCAGTTCTTGAGTGGGTTTGTCTGGAAAACAAGAACAGGGGAGGAGCTTCTACTATTTGGAAGGATTTTGTCTAGGATTTTGAACTCATTGGAACTAGGCTGGTATGAAGGGTGGGTTCTGGAAGTAAGGTGAGGCTGGGTATGGGTCCTTGGGTTGGGAGTGGGATATCTCACCTACTCCTTGAGTAGGTTTACTTTTCTATGACCCATAGGGGAACACCCTTCTTATCATAAGTGGCGGACCCGGATACTACAAACTTTTGGAATCAGGGCTAGCTGGGGGTGAACGGTTGGGCTTAGCGGTGGAGCATAAGGCAAGTTAGGACTTATATATACACGGGCTTCGACTTTCTCATGTTAGAATCACTAAAGGGGCTGATGAACTCATTTGGGATCTACATCCATCTAGGATTTACACTCCAAAGGTGGGATATTTACAGTTAAATATGGACCAATTTAACAGGGAAATTTGTTGGTGGTGGGGGCGTCTCTAGAAACTCTAATTCCCGGCAAAGTCAAAAAAAAAATTGAGACAGTTCCAAAACTTCATCATATTTTTGGGGGAACACGATCGCACCGATGAAGACTTGCGTTCGCTCCAAGAATATTTTTTATTTTCCTGGTTTGGTGAAGCTCGGCTCTCCTCGAGAAGAACACAAGGAATTCTTTATAGGTTTAGATTTTTTAGTAGCGCTCTGAGTGTTTTTGTCATGGTCGCGGGAGGGGTCTCCTCCCCTCCCCCTAAACTCACTGCTTTCAGGAGATATGTAGCAGCAAGCAGCAAGACGAAGCTCAGTCCGAATCAACAAAAAATTGTCAAGAAATTAGACAACATTCCTTCGGTGGATTTACTTGTAGAACAAACCTGCCGAACAACCATGAATGTTGCAGATTGGGGTCTTATTGGCCATTTTATTGGTCTTTGTCCATCCCCTAAGGAAATCAATGGGTGGGTTCGAAGGAATTGGAAGCCCCTTATCTTAAAAGGAATACTTATTAATCTGGTTGGTAAAGGATATTACGTATTTCTATTTGAAAATTCAGAAGCCTGAGATTTAATATTTAGAGATGGGCCATATTTCATGGACCCTCAAGGGCTTTACCTGAGCAAGTGGACACTGGAATTTGATCAAAATCAAGATGTTCCTTTCGTTGTTCCTATATGGGTTAGGTTGTTGCATCCTCCTCTTCATTGCTAGAATCAGAGTCTTTAGAATCTATAGGGAACAAATTGGGGAAGTATATAGATAGGGCTGAAAGAAGAGAAATATATACTTGTGCCAGAATATGTGTTGAAGTGGATTTTGAGGTTTGGATTCCTGAAGTGATAAAATGACAGTAGAAAATTGGTGGCATGTGCAGGAGCTTGATTATGAGAAATTTCCTTTTAAGTGCAGACATTGTCATGGCTATGGGCATTTTTCCAGATCAAGTAACTAGAAAGTTGAGGAAGAAGCTGTCAAAGAGAAGGGAGAACAATTGACACAAGTTCAAAAAATAAGTATAGCAAATCAAGGAAATAAATCAAAGGGAAAAAGAGGAGAAATGGGGTTAAGTAGTAATCCCACCAGAAAGAAACAAAATGAAATTGGAAGAGCTATGAAGGAAATAACATCACAAAATAATTTTGAAGTGTTGAGCAATCCAGAAGAACAAGTGCTTTCAGTGCTTGAAGAGGGAGAAGTTCAACTTTCTCAAGACCATATAAGAGAAGAAAATAAAGACTCATCTGAGCCGGATCTTGGTACCCATGCTGGTGGATCCTCCCCCACATATGCAGAAATGGAAAAAAAGAAATGTATGGATAACTCTTGTTCATCTAAAGAAGAATCCCTTGAGAGGTCTTCAAAAAAAGGACGTAAAACTATTAAGAAGGTTCGAGAAGAAGAAGTTGAACGTCTAAATATGCAAGGAATTCAAGCTACAATAGAGATGTTAAATGGCAGGAATACTCGGGTTAGACCTACAAAAGGAGGCCTTCTTCCTTCTGTCAATAATAAATAATGAACATTGTCTCTTGGAATTGCAAGGGGCTGGGAAATCCTTCGAAATTTGAAGTTGTTAAAGACCTTATAAGAATGGCTTCTCTTGATGTTCTTCTGCTCCAAGAGACAAAAATAGAAGAGGACACTCTTCTTTCCTTAAGTATAAAGAATTGGAAAAAGAATGCAGGGAAGGCTATGAGTGCACAGGGTTCATTTGGTGGACTTGCAACCCTATGGACAGAAGAATTGTATTGGAAAACTCACTTTAAACACAGCACTGTATATTTACTGAGCTCTGGCACATTCCAAGTAAGATCTCCCTAGCTATTTTTAATCTATATGTACATGTAATTTTTCATGAGAAAAGAGAATGTTGGAATTCTCTGGCATATTTTCTTGCTGCAAATGCTCTATCAAATATCATTGTGGCTAGTGATCTAAACATTACATTGGATCCAAAAGAAAAAAAAGGAGGAGTTAGCGAGAGAGATCCCATGCATAAATCGGTGGAGAATCTCATTTTATTATGGGATCTGTTAGAATTTAAACCAAAAAAAGGAAAATATACCTAGACTAATAATCGAACAGAAGCAGCAAATATCTGAGCAAGGTTGGATCGATTTTTGGTTCAGAGCTCTCTTTTGATGGAAAAAAAGATTATTTCCTCTAGTATCTTGCCCAAACTTTCTTCGGATCATAAACCAATAATGTTGCAGCTTGATGATGAAGAATACCTTGGCCCCATACCCTTTCCTTCAGTCCTCTTTGGATAGACCGAGATGGTTTTTTGAACACAATAACCAAGGCGTGGAGTATCCCATTCACTAGATCACTGAATTATGTGTGGGAGAGAAAACTAAAAAATACTAAATCAGCATTAAAGGAATGGGTCAAACATTCTCTTAAAAATCCAATCAGCGATAGAAAAGAGGCTCTAGAAAAATTGGAGGAGATTCAATTGGAAATGGAAGAAAAATAAATCACCTCTGCCATGCTAGAAAAAGAGCAAAAAGCACAGTTTAACTCCTTTCGAGCATTTAGGTAGGAGGAAGAATATTGGAGATTGAAGTCTCACAACACATGGTTGAAATTGGGAGATCGGAATACCTCATTTTTCCACAAACAGTATAGTGCCAAACTCTCCCATAATCATATATCAGAAATATCCTCTTTGACTGGTGAAACTTTTCAAGGAATTTCCCAAATAAAACAGGCAACTGAAGCACATTTTCAGTGCCTATTTAGAGAGGATGGCTCTATTGATTCAGATTTAACATCATAATTTTTGTCCAACATTCCTTGTTTGGTGAGTGAGGAGGAAAATGGTGAGTTAATGAAGCCTTTTATGGAGGAAGAGATCATTGATGTTATATGGTCTATGGAACCGGATAAAGCAGCAGGCCCAGATGGATTCTCTTTTCATTTTTATAGAGTTTGTTGGACAGCAATAAGAAAAGATTTACTCAGGATAATCAAAGCATTTCAGTTAAAATCCAAAGTTGGTGGATGTACCAACTCCAACTTCCTTGCATTAATTCCTAAAGAATTTAATCCAACTACTTTTGATCGATTCAAACCTATTTCACTTTGTAATGCATCTTATAAAATCTTATCTAAACTCTTACCTAACAGGATCAAACATCTGCTTGGGAAGTTGATCTCACCTCTTCAAGGTGGGTTTGTGAAAGGGAGACACATTCTGGACAATGTGATTCAAGTTCAGGAAGCCATGCAGTCCAACTTTTAAATAAAGGAGAAGGGCATGCTAATAAAACTTGATATGGCAAATGCTTTTGATAGGGTAATGTTATCCTTTCTTTACAAAGTTCTTCATTAATTTGGATTCAGCTCTGCATTTATAGATTTGATAAAAGCTTGTACTGATAAACCTTGGATAGCACCATTAGTAAATGACATACCAACAAACTTCTTTCAAGCAACTAGGGCTCTTCAACAAGGCTTCCCTTTCTCGTCGTTCCTGTATATTATGATGGCTGATACTTTCAACAGAAAGTTAATTGCTGGAAAAAATGATGGGATTATTTCGGGCATCAAGTCAGCAAGTGGAGTAGACTCTATCAACCATGCTCTCTTTGTGGTTGATACGTTGCTTTTGGGAGGGGCTTCGCTAAGGATGGCAAGAGTTTTTAAAGAAATTATGCAACATTTATGTATTATATCAAGGGATCTTATTAACAATCGAAAGAGTGTTGTGTATGGCTGGAACACAGATCACTCAACAATTTCAAACATATCTCAAATTTTATACTTTGATGGATATGACACATGGGACAAGGTTAAATAGCTGGGTCTTCCATTGACCCTGGGACAAAACAATCCTTCTCTCTGGCTGGAAATAATTAGAAAGATAAAAGCAAAGATTGCCTCGTGGGGTGGTCAATGGCTCACGAAGGCAGGGAATCTTATAATGATTAAGTCAATTCTATCAGCTCTTCCAATTTACCAATCCTCTCTTCTTCTGGATCCAAAAGCAATTATGGATCAGATATCCAAGCTGATCAGAGATTTCCTTTGGAGAGGCGGAAAAGGAAATCAAAGTAGAATGCATTTGGTTAAATGGGATATTGTTAAAAGACATGTTCTAGAAGGTGGATTGCAAATCAAAGACCCGGGATTGGATAATATTCCTATGGGAGGAAAAATGTTGTGGCAGCTCTTCTCTAATAGAAAACACCATGTTAGTCAAATATTTTGGAAAAAATATCTTAAAGGGGGAACTCTAAGAAATTTACAGATGACAAATACCCCTAAAGGTTTTAGAACATGGAATTTATACATAAGAGGATTAGAATTATTTCAACAACAACTTTATCGCATACCAGGAAATGACAAGAAAACTTTACTGTGGGATGGGAAAAATTAAAGGCAACGCTCCATTAAACACTGATATATCACTTTCAGAGATCAAGCTCTGGCGGGTCAAGAAAGGATTTTTTTAGACTGTCTGATATTACATCCTGGCACAAAAATGGAAACTGGATAGCATGGACATTCCTAGCTCTGCCAAAACGTGGACATTCCCAGCTTGCGCTCAAAAAAAATTGTTGATGGTTAAATTAACAGGGATGGCACCAATTCACTCAACGTGCAAGGATGTGTGGGGTTGGGAAAATCATGGAATTATTCAGCAGCGCAAGGCTTTTAGGCACTTCATACAAACCCGGTTTCAATCCATATTGCCTCTTTTTGGAAAGCAGTATGGAATTTTCCTAGTATTCCAATCGTATATTTTTTTACTTGGATACTAATGCATCAGAAAGCTCTAACGGGTGAAAACCTGTCAAGAAGAGGATTTTTTGGACCGTTTAGATGTTTTCTTTGTTATCAAGCTGCAGAGACTTCATAGCATATTTTTGTTAGCTACTTTTTTACTCAAAAGGCTTGGGCGCATATCTTGAGTGGGATGTTAGTTTCAGCTCCTTCAAATATTGAACTTGTAAGTCTATTTTCAAACCGGATGTCAAGGTACCCAAGAATTCTTTCAACCAGTCATGAATGGAGGAAAATTTGGCAAGCCATTCCAAAAATTTTATGGTGGAAAATTTGGTTAGTAAGAAATGATTTGATTTTTAACAGTAAAGTCACGAAACCATACATTGTAGCAACAAAAGTTAAGGATTTGTTACTGGAAGTTGTGGGAAATACTCAAATTGATGCCAATAAATTCAAAGCTGAGCATAATTGACTTGGATCGCTGCAAGCAGATAAAATTCAGTGCGGTTCTGGCAGCCTGTTGATGGCCTAAAATCCTTCTAAGGACTTCATGTGAGGATCATTATTAAGTGTACATAATCATTATGCTACCTCTCAGGTTCAACACCTTCTAATTTATATAAAAATGTTAAAACTTTCCCTCTCGGGATTGTTGTAACAAACATAAACATGATATTATGTATGAGACAGAGTCAAACTAATAAACTATGATTATCCTAGTTGTTCCACCATCTTTAGCAAACACCGCCAATACTCCTCCTAACATATCAGCACTTTAAGCATTTAAGAATTGGCATTTAACTGTTTTAACTATTTAGTGCTTCTTGGCTATAGCATCCAACCTGCTAGTGTATAACTTTCTATTCCTTGACACTTGGTTCTTTGAATGCTAATTTGTTTATGCAGCTCACAAGATCCTTACCTCATGACCACAACCCACGACCCAGGGCTCATTGCAATGAAAAAAAGTTGGTTTGTTATACGGTCCTTTGACTGAGATACCCAATCAACATATATTGTCGATCTGCCTTCAAAACGCACAAGAGCCGTCCATCAGTTCCTCTAAACACTCAGGGACTGTCGATGCTCTGTATAACATCCCCCATTCTTCTCTACGCTGCAAAAACACTAATTCTGCCTGCAAATATTACAATTTATCAACATATTTCTCAATGCTTAATTTATCAATTAGTTTAAGCGATTTATCACACCATCAATCAGTCTCTAAAACACATAGAAGCCATAGGATTAGCTATGAAAAAACTCTATCTATTCATCTGCGCATTTGACCAAGAATTCCTCTGTGATTCGTAGCAATCTTTCAACAATTTCTTCACATTTAGTTAATATCTCGATCAACTTGATCATAAAACTTAATTCAACCAAGAAATTATCTTTGAACTCTATAAATAAACTTGCTTAACTGTTCACCTCTGCACAATTATAGAACTATTTCTTGTTCATTGAGATCTTGGAAAATACAATCATTCCTCTACTTATGCATACTAATGTATACACTTAGAAACACATAAATACCTATATATATTGCGCAAGAATTCTCGTTAGAATTTGAATGATAATTCGATCATTACAACCAGAGACTACCAAGCTTTGTGTGTGCTCCAGGATCCAAGTCCGAGCTTTCTCCTATGATCTAACAACTGACCATTTAGCTTACATTTAGATTCTGTGAGCTCTTCCCACAGACTCTTCGAGCTATCTCAGCTCTATTGAACTACCAAGAAGCTCTAATGAGCTAACAAAATAGCTCTTGTGAGGTAACCAAAAAACAGTCCCCTAACCTAACAACAAGAGTTGTATTTAATACAAGTTCTGTTATGTTCCCAAATCCTACAAGGAAGGAATTGATTCCTTATTTGACTCTACTAACCCCTATGAGTCATTAACAAACTACTAAAATCACTCTACTGACTAGCTAATTGACTCTACAATTTTGGAAATGCTCAACTAACCCTATCGATTAGATAGGAAAAAGGATCTAGCATCCTTATCCTCTTAATTCAGCAAATTAGAAGCATGTGAGACCCTAGGTCTCCTTAAGTTTTCTTGATCTAGAAAAGTCATAGATGACTTTACTCAAGCAGTCTATGCCCCTGCTTCACCTGTTATTAAACCAATTTGGCAGGTGAGACTTCCGGAAAAGAATTTTTAGAATGGTGGCAAAGAAAAAATAAAGTCTCAATCTTCTTTGATGGAGCGTCAAAAGGAAATAAGGGGAAAGTTGGGGCAGGGGGGTTGATTTACTACCCGAGAGGAAGGATAGAAACCAACTTCATCTGGGGATTATGACAAATTACAAATAATCAAGCGAAATATGTTCTCTTCTAAAATCCTGTCAACTCGCAAAGGAAGCTAGACATAATAACCTTCAAATATTTTGATATTTAGAAATTATAGTTAAAGTTTTAAACTCTTCTACAAAGTTCAGCAATCTCAGCTTGAACATGACTATGCAAAGGCTGCATTTCATCCTGTTAGACTGTGTCTCTGTAACCTCTTATCACATTCTTCATGAATTGAATAAGATGGCAGAATTCAAAGCAAATCAGGGTTGTCAACTACCTACAGGAATGCTAAGTTTGAATGAAGGCCCTAGTTTGATGCATCATATTCCATAATCTATAAATGAGAACTTTTGGAAACAAGGAATTGTATATATCGGAATAGATGTAATTGGGTAAAGGCCCAACCAAATTTTTGTTTTAATTAAAAAAAACGTTTTAGTTAAAAATTAAAATAAAAAACTTATTTTTTTGGTAATATTGGAAGATAAGGCTCCTACCTGGGATGTGCTTCAGACACGTAAATTTGTTGGCTCGGGTTGTTGTGTTTTATGCATGAATTATTCTCAAAATGCTTGTCAGATTTTTCTGAGGTGTAGATTTGTTCAACATGTGTGGAATTTGTTTACTCATTCCATTCAGGGGGTTGGCTCATGGCAAGGGAACTCTATAACAAATGATTTTTTCACTTGGTTTTCAGACAACAAAAATTCTAAGGTTCGGGTGTTTCTTTGCATTGTTTCTTGGGGTATATAACTGGCCAGAAATGCTGTAATATTTCAAGATAATGTCACTATCCTTGAGGTGATTGCTGCAAATAGTGTTTCTATCTTGGATTTCTTCCCTCAGCTAGGTAAGGCTAGGGGGGTCCGAAATATCCGACCGGAGGAGATTGATAGGGGAAGGTCGTGGGGGTTTTTTGATGGGGCTTCACAGGGTCAACCCATGAGGTGTGGGGGGGTGTTGTTTTACACTTGACAGATGATCACTATTTCTATTTTTCTGCTGGATTGGGGGATGGTACAAATAATTATGCGAAGCTGTATTATTTAAAATACTATTGTTGCTTGCATTGGAAAAGGGTTGTATTATGCTTCAGGTTTTTGGGGACTCAATGTTCATACTAAAGTGGATAAAATAATTACAACGATGTCACTATATTCGCCTTGTTCCTATACTTGTTGATTCTTTGGATATAAAGCATTGTTTTGACAATGTTACTTTCACCCATGTCTACAGGGAAATAAATGGACTGGCAGACCGACTTTCCAAAGAAGGCACGCAACTTCAACTAGGCACTTGACAGATTGAAGAGCACAATCAAGAACAGGTCTTCAGATATTATCATCGTCCTTTCCATGAAGGACTAGACCCTGCTCTATGATTTCAGATGTTATGTTTACAGTTACTTTTCAGCTACATAGTTTCTTTTGTTTTTTGTTTTTGATGTATAAGATTTGATATACTATGATACAAGTATATGGATTATGCTAGTTGAACAAACAGTTTATAAACTGTACACTGCGTGGGTAGGGAAGGCTATTTATGCTTTACTATGAATGTAATTTTGTTCTATACATAAATAAAATTACGAATTTTCCTGAGGAAAAAAATATTTAAAAAAAAAATCTTTACTAAAGAAATATTATAATAAGTTGTTTTGATAATGATGATGATGATTATGAGACCAACTTTGGTCTATTGGACCTTAAGAAGGATAATACTTGGTTTACTTTAAAATCTTGTTCTTGTGCTAAAAAAGTTTGACAAGAAGCTTTCCAAGTTCACTAGAGTTTTGGCAAGTTAGGAGGTTATAAAGGTTTGTATTGTAGCAAATACTGTGAAACTCAAATCTAATGTGGGTGTAAGCGGTGCACTCTAAGAGAAAGTGATGTTCATCCTCAATGCTCATAGACTCACACATATGGAAAACCCTTCCCGCCCATGGAGTTTTAGGAATAGACCAATGCCCTGTTTCGTTATGGAGTTCATGAGAGTTCGTTCCAATCTTGGCTATATTAATTTTCTTCTGTGAGCTACTTACTACCAAGAGATACTTCTGAACTTCCAAATTAGGATTAATGGTCTCCTTACAGTATCTCAATTTTCTCTTAACTGCTAAATTTTCCTCACAACACAATTTCTCTTTAAACTTAGAAGTAATAATCTTTTTGACATTATCAATGTTTTGCAAAATGATGTTTTCATCAATGCCCCGATGGTTTATCCAAGCCATGATATCTTTATACCAATACCGTTTGAGACATATTTAGTTTTGACTTGAGTTTAAAGCAATTTTAGGACACTAAAGTATTTATAATAGTTATTTTTTTTAGAAATATTATAATTTAGTATTTTAAAATATTATATTAAGTTGTTATTATCTTATATATACACACTAGTGTTTATAATAATTAATTATTATTTTTTATTAAAGAAATATTATAATTTAGTCTTTTGATTTTGCAATTGTTTAATTTTATGTTATAATTTTTTATAAAGAAATTCAAAATTTTAAAAAATTTCATTTATAAAATAGAACCTTTTTAAAACTAAAACTAAATCTTTAAATTTATTATACCTGCCGCAGCAGGTATATAGCAATCGTTTGCCTTTGACTTTTGTATTAGTTGCCGCTGACAAAAAGAATTAAAACACTTTTTGCAAAGTTTAACTTAGATAGTTGCAAAATAGTAATTTTTTATTTCATTAAAATGAAATTTTGTAAGCTTCTGATTGGTCAATCAAGGATGATGTCATCCTCGAACTTTGTTATCTGGATTTGAATCAACACCTGGCCAAAGTTGCATCACTCAGTGTCCTTTATGCCAAGTGTCTCCTGATGAGACAAACTCTTTTGTCAACATTAATCCACGCGAACTTCACCGACTTATGGTCCAAGTTAAGCGACTTTCAACTATTAAACGAATGAGTCTATGGATCTGGTCTCGTTACTGATGTGGACGTGGAACTTGTGAGAAGGAGAAGGAGATATTTTGCCAGCAATCCATATCAGAGATAAAAACATGCATCCCTTCGTTGATGAACAGACTAATCAAGCAGATGAATCTCAAATGCAGCAGCAACAGCAGGAGGAAAATCCATCACCATGGGCCACTGGTCTCTACAACTGCGGTGAAGATCAGAGCAGCTGTATGTAATATATTCTAATTTATTACCTTACAGGATATTCATATGATTTTTTTAATTAGATGCGCAAGTAATTCACTGAATTATGAGTATTGCAGGCTGTCTCACCTGTTTGTGCCTGTGCGTCGCCTTTGGCCAGATTGCTGAGATAGCCGATAGCGGTTCTACCTGTAACATCGAAACTAAATCATTTCTTCTACCACTAACATAAACAAAAACAAGCTTCTTCATTTTGACGATTGCTATTTTTCTCATCCTTCATGTTTTTTTCTTATTGTATTGTTCCTTTGCAGCTTGCAGGCTCAGTGGAGTTCTGTATGTTTTGGATTTTCTCTGAAATAACAATGAAGCCTAAAACATCTCACAATGTAGTTTAACCTTGAAATCTTTCTTGTTCGTTTTGGCGTTTTACCTTCGCGACTATGGCAAGAGAAGGAAAGCAAGAAGGAAGCAGAGTGTGGAAGAGACAGGCTAGCACTGTCGTCTAGCCGTTAAAAGGCAGACCAACCTACCTGAGTCCTAACCCCTTGAACAGTGTGTTCTCGTAGGAAGAACAAAATCTAATGGCGATAGTCAAAACCATGATGCAAAAGGAATGACACACTGATGACATGTTATCACAAAAACATTCCAAATTTACTTCCTTAAAGTGTCCTAATTGATGTCTTGTTGAGATACAAAATCACTGCCATTCAACCCTGCACATATTAAAATACCCTGTAAAACCGCTACTGAGATATTAAAAGATCCTATAGAGTTCGAACATAAAGAAAATCGGCTAGTTAAGATCACATACCTTTTCAGGGAAAACGTCCTGTATAACGAGAGTATCATTAGAAACGTCGATAACAACTTCTGATGTGGTGATGCCTTCGGTGTCAAAGAATCCCTCGTCTTGTCTCAATACAGCTTTCAAATATTTTCTACACATCCGAGACGCTTGCCTTTCGTCGGTTCTCTCCCAACAGAATGCCTCTGATGAAACAAAGCGAAGCAACATAATGAAAAACCCTTCTCAAAAGCACTCTGGAAAGGGCAAAAGATCCAAAGAAACAAAGTAGCAGTTATACCCACCAAGAAACGCAGCAACCAATACACCGATCGACAAATACACTAAACGCAAAGTATACTGCACAATTTACAAACACATAGTCATTAATCAATAGGCCAGATCGTTGCTCTCTTATAGCCTTCAGAGGTCTGAAAGATATGAGTATTACCTTGTTGATTGTTGCAGAGAAATTTCCCGATGGACCACTTCCTATTGCATTCAGCAAATTATTCATTATAATCATCGTCCCAGGCATTGCAGCTCCATCTGCAACCGTTCCTAAAGTGCCGAGTGCCATAAGCCACAGATCTGTTGAATTGGCATACTTGAAAAGTTGGAACAATGAGATGTCTGAATTCTTTGAATGAGCAGCCTGAATACTTTGTGAACCAGATTTCATGCCTTCCTTCTTGTCCTCAGCTCGATCTTCCAGACTCGACATCTCTACCTATTCTAGGCTCGCCATTCTCTTCTGTTCCAGTAGACTCACATCTCCCAGAACTTCTGTACCCTTGCTATATACAATGGCTTTTTCTTGCAGAATGTTTGCAACCAGGAGCAGAGTTTCAGGATTCCAAATAATGAGAAGGGCTGAATTTTCTTTGTGCGGGCGCTTTGCTCCATCTAAATTGCGGTTGTTAATGTGCTGAGACGCGCACCATCCACGGGACTAGACTGGCGTTTCGGCTGCATGTCTTCAACCACACATTATGAATAATAGTATTTGATTCTTTAATAATAATAATAAAAGAATATAAATACATATGTCCAACCCAGGCCAGGTATGAACATGGCCATATGTGAGGCAATCCACGCGTTGAATTTAAACTATGTGATTTCTTGAAGTGATATATAAATATTAAAGACACTAGAGAAAAAATAAAGGAGATATGCATGATTCCTATTCTTGCATGACTGTTTGCATTCATCAAAAACAGATACAAAATTAGCCAAAACAAATTATGAAAACAAGAACGGAAGACAAATTTATAGGCATCCATTTTTTTTTTCAATGTGGTTCACGCGTCGGCTTGACCGACAGGCTACGTCCACGGAAATAAATCAGGCAGGCCCACCCGAAGGGGCCTCACACCTTCGACATACTTCATGCCTAACCCCAAGGGCGTCAATGAGAGTTGAACCCGTGACCTCTATACCGAGAGGCCTAGCGACGGGTGCTCAACTGATTGAGCTAACTCTTGGGGCTAAATTTATAGGCATCCATTATATTGCACAGGCCGATCTAAAAATAAAACTGCGAGACAAATTCAAGGCGTTTGCAAAAGAAACCATACATCTCAGCTTCG
>LPNX010954878.1:415834-456232 GCA_001517045.1 Pseudotsuga menziesii
TAACAGAAGTTTTTTCTCATAATCATTAATTATATTATTAGAGTAAATTAAATAAGTTTTAAATATTTAGGTTAGGATTTTTTCTCATAATCACTTTTTAATTGAATTGTATGATTAGATTAAAATAAATGAGTTTATTATTTTGAATATTTAGGTTTATAATTTTATGATTACTAATCGTATTTAAAAACAAACCAATTAAACAAAATATCAACTTTGTTCTTATATATAACTAACTATATTTATTCAATAGTTAATAGTTAAAACCAATTTCATGAACAAAATCTACAGTCAACATTTAACGACTTATATAAACCGATCAAACAAAAAAATCAACTATGTTCCCATAAAATTTAAAGACAACGATATTTAATGACTTGTTCCATAGTTAATAGTTAAAACCATCCTCATGTCAATAGTTAGAAGCACTCCAATTTCATCAACAAGATCTACAATATCTTTGTGTTATCAATGAACACAATAACACTCCAATTCAAACCAATGATGACTACAAGACTATTGAAGGGGACATAGGCTTCATTTTCTCCGTTCGAATAAGTCTTGAATATTAAGTCTCCATAATGGCAAAAATGTTGTATTTATAAGAAAAGAAGAGCAGTTAGACAAACATTTCGTGGTGCATGTGCATGATACTGTAGTGTGATGCTCATAAAAATATAACGAACAAATTGTCCCACTATGATTCTTATGTTTATAAAAACAAAAAAACAAAAAATTTCTTATTATTATAATATTTTCTACCAAATCATTTTTAAATTATTAAATTTAAGTCTCCCATGTTGAATCATACTTTTCTATAATTAATATTTAAATATTAATCTCTTTTCATATTTTTGAGAGTTGATATATATGTAAAATATAAAATAAATTTATTTTATTTTTAAATAAAAGCATCTAACTTCTCTCCATGCAATGATAATTATATTCATTAATTTTTTTTCAATTATTTTATAATAATAATTAATATTAATAATTAATTTTTTTCTTATATAACTATTTAAATTAATATCATAGACAAAGAGGAGGAAGCTAGTAAAACAATGAGTAAAATATTCTAGAATATATTTAAAACACATAATAAGTAATTAGTGTTAGGTTTTGCACATATAACAATGATTTACTTCTACGTGAAATCCATATTAATTAATTATTTATGTCTGCCTTTTGATGTCCGCCTGGTAAGCAGCCGCAGTTTCAATTGCTATTCTGACAGCAAGTCCATAACCGTCTTCATGCAACGTTATGGCTTTCGCTTTGCTTAAACGCCTCCGCGCACAGCGTCCCATACATCACCCGGCCATGGTGGACTTTACCGACCTTCTACTCTTGTGACAGGCGCCGGGAAATTAAGAACTTCTGTAAATATAGAACTTCTTGTGGCAGGCGCCCGGAAATATAGAACTTCTTGTCACAGACCCCGGGAAAAATAGAAAAGTCTCGAACCACCGTTAACTAAACAGATCCCTTGAGCCGAGTGGTTTGTTGGAATTTGAAACAGAAAGAGGTTTTGTGATAAAGATTGAATGAACTTGAAATTGGTGTGTGAGTCCAGCAACTTAAAGAATGTTGCCACTTTGAATTTGAAAGATCTTTCTCTCAACATAATTTTGGCCAAATCGAAAAGGCGAGAGCGTTACATCAACCGACATAAACCAGGGGATTGGCATCGACACAAATTGACACGAGTTAATTTACGCAGAAGATACATACTTACGTGTTATTCATTACTAAAGTACCTGTCAAAGCTAAGATGAAAATTAGTGAAATCATGCATATTAACTAAACGCTTGGATGTCATTATTGCTGAAATGAACTTAATCTGATTAGATTTTGTAAAGGAAAGCAATCATGAACTGCAAAAACACTAATGGTTTTTGGCCCTCCATTCCAAAGTGAATGGTTTTAAGCGATTTTAGACTGTTAATATTAAGTTGATTTTGATAACACATTGCTATTATAGTTACTAGCATCAACCATTTTCATTGTATTTGGTGTTTGATTCATATCTTTTGCCTATCGTCTAGAAAAAATTATCAACGTTAATCCGACCTTAAAGCAGTTTTCTGATCGAAACATACATGTTCCAGCACACAACATTGTGAGGTGTCACCATCGGGACTCGACACAGCACATCCAATAATCACCAAGTGCATCCAGCAATATGCTTGGCTATCTGGAGGTCTAGTTACATTGCAAGTCTATCACAAATTCTCACAGGCCAACAAATTTCACAACGATTTAACGAATCCACAAATTAGAAAGAAAAAAAAAACTAAGCTAACTTAGCTTATTATTACTTTTTCCAAACTTTTCTTAAGCGGCAGGTACTAAGCGACTTTGTTGCTTATTCAACTTGTTTCATTATATTTTTAATTGATTAAAAAAGTTATCCATGGATTTAAATACTTAAAAGTGTAACTTTATATATTTAGAGAACATAAAAACTAATTTATAAATATTTAATATAAATTTTTCTAAAAATATTATTTGGCAACTTTCACATGTCAATGTATATTGACTTTTATTTTATAAAATATTAAAAAATGGTTATTTATAAAATATTAAAAAATGGTTATTGTCACTTCCACGTGATGTTTTGATTTAATGTGACTAATTTTATTTATTTTGATTATAATCTTTATATGATGATAAATACTTATTGATGTAACCAATATTATAAATTTTATATATTCATATCATTTCTCATTTACATTCTCAATTTCTATATTTAACCTAATGCCCATTTACTTTATTAGTTTCATTTACTTTATTAGTTTCTATGTTTGGACTAGCCACTTTATGACAAAATGAGTATGCCACAAAGAGCTACCCATACATAAAAAGTGTGGAAATAAATAAGTTTAGATTCAATATAAAAATTGAAAAAGTAAATGATTAATCATAATAACATAAAAATATTTTTAATAACATAAATAATCGCCTTCATAAAAACATTAAAATAAAATATATAAAATTGGTCACATAAAAAACAAAACATTGAAAAGGTAAATGACTAATCATAAAAACATAAAAATAATTTAATAACAAAAATAATTGTCCTCATAAAAAACATTAAAATAAAATATATAAAATTGGTCACATAAAAAACAAAACATCCTATGAGAATTGAGAAATATCATTTTGTTTGTTTTAGTAAATGAAAGTTAACAATGACATGTTTGAGGCATGACACTTTCAAAAAAAACAAACTGAATGTTTTTAATTTAATTTTATGATTTAAAAGTAAAACTATTACGTCACATTGATGACATTTTGAACTGTAAGGAATGAAATTTAAAAATATATATATATTTAATTGAAAAAAAAATGATAACATGAGAATGAATCAATGCAAAGTCAAAGCATTTAAATTACAAATGAAAATTATAATGACGAGGTTCCATATTAAATAATTAGAAAATAATGTTCAAACTTTCATAAAAATTGTGGTGCAAATGTCATGAGCATATATAAATAAATAATAATCTCTCAGAAATTCCATGTCAACTACTATATACTTACAAGACTATATCCCTAATTCCTTTCTGATAAGAAAACAAAGGATAAGAAATATATTGTTATGTGTTGGAGAACCAGAGAATTATATGGATAAGGAGTTAAACATTCTAAGAAGAGGTGCTATTTAATGACACTATTACAATGCTTAAGCACAAGGATAGCTCATAAAGAGGAAATACAAAGAACCAAAGAGATTTACAAACACTTCCGTTATGGATTGCTCCATAAGGTCATTGATATATAGCACCAAAGCATCCCTAACTCTCTTGAAGTAAGAAGGACATGGTCCACTTTGATCGGTCAAGTTGTGTAATGAAATACTTGAATTTTGTCTCTATCTACATATGAGTCAACTACCATGGTCAACCCAACCTACTAGTCAAATTCCTTATTGATTGTCTAGTCTGCTGGTCTGTCAACTATCGACGATCCACTAACAACCTCTAGAATATCTAAGGATGAGATGAACCTACTATTGCAACACCCTCCCCCCATTGACACAATGCTTTCAAGATTCAAAAGGTGGAATTACTTTTATACACCCCCCATAAGTATAGATACCTAAAGCCCAAGCATAGCATGATATTTTACAAACTTAACTTTTGTAAGTGGCTTGATAAAGATATTAGCAATTTGATCAAATGTCCTCCAATAAATAAGGTTCACAATAATATCCTATACTAACTACCTCAAATAATGAGTGTGAAGCTCCACATTCTCCATTTGATGTGAGCAATAGGATTTTTAGCATCGTGTATTACACTTTGATTGCCACACTACACTACACTTGTTCCATCAACTAGAAATCCAATTTCATCCATGAGATTCCAAATCCACATAGCTTTTATGTCAACATTAACTACACCATGATAGTTTGCTTTTGTAGTTGAAAGAGAAAACACCATTTGCTTCTTATAAGACCAAATTATGGATCTAGAGCTAAGATGAAAGAAATAACCAAATGCAATCTTTTGAACATTGTCGTCCAAAGAATGAGGATGGCACGTACTGTAATCTAGATCTATGGGGTCCAATTGTTTAATTTATTCTAGTTTCATATAGTTTACAACGAGCCTATTTTCCTAAGTGTTGTTAATAGAATTCATTTGGGGAAAAGAATTGCTCTATGAGTAGGTTCTTGTCGTCATCTAGATGGTCCTATGTCATAAAACAATCATAATCATAAATATGTTGTGTGTGAGGTTCTTGACCCGAGAGAGATTTAAAGGTTGCTAGCTAGGTAGTTGGATGCATTACAAGATGTGATTCTCCACCTAAATAAGACTATTGGAAACCAAAACGATGCTCAATGAGCTCGTTTTGAGCATTTGGAGGCTAGAATTGATGCTTAGGGAAGATAGGTGGACAAATTGATCTATGAGATGGACATGCATTACAATATGATACTTGGTTTTCCAAAAGTTCTCTATTAATGTTGGATATGCCTTCAAATTCTCTAGGGTTGGTCAAGAAAGTATGTACGGAGGACTTGACAATGTAATAGAAAGTTGAGAAACTGACATGGACTATGATACTAAAACATGAAGGGATTATAGGGAAATGGAGAAGCATAAATGGATGAAGCCTGAGATGGGCATCGTCATGCATAAGGGATTCGAGTTTTATATGTGGATTGGCATATTGTTTTCATGTGGTCAATTTGTTAGAATAGATATGAGGTCCACAAGATGCAATTGATAAATAACAAGAAAGCCAATGGGTAGGTTCCTGTTTTAAACAAGAATTGACAATTTTTCCCTACTCCATTTTGAATTTATTGGACAAAATGTACTCTTTTATGCAAGCCATTTTGACTGCAATGATACTAAAGTCGTTTATGTGAAAAAAAGAAATTTTTTAAAATTCCGCATTCCATTTTCTAATAGGTTAAATAAATTATCAATGGAACATGAATATCTAAGATATAGCGCTCTTTTTTAAAACAAATAAAAGGAAATACAAAACATTTAATATGATTTTTTTTTAAAGTGACATATGGCAACTTCTTATGTCATATTGAGTTTTCTTTACTAAAAAATAAAAAATAAAGTCATCGTCACTTTGCATAAGAGGTTTTAATTTTCATGTGACGAATTATATATATTTATATTTTAATGTTTTTATGAGGACAAATTACTTATTAATGTGACAAATTGTTAAACTAGCAGCAAAAAGGAACGTCTTCCTGCATGCATGTGTTCTTGCATGCAGAAGACTTAAAATAGGAAACCAGTTGTATTTAATTTACTTTTCCTAAGTTTACTTTGGAAAATAAATTAAAGTGATCTAAATTAACTTTAGTGAACCACTAGTTAAAGTCAAAGTGAAATTAGGGTTTTTGCTTTACCACTAGTTAAAGTGAAAGTAAAATTAGAGTTTTTGCTTTACCACTAGTTAAAGTGAAAGTGAAATTAGGGTTTTCACTTTACCTAAAGTTATAAAATACAGATCAATTGGTGGAGAGAACACACACACTTGTATTCCGACAGAGACAGGATACAGACAAGGAGAGAAAGTCAAACAGAGGATTTGGCCGAGAAGACGGAGGAGCGAGCAGCATGATCATCGAGCTTCGTACAACTGGGTCGTACACTCACATAGGAGGGTGTTGAGGTTTAGCTAGGATTTGCCCAGTGATTCTGCTGGGTACTGCATTCACTAGGTTTGGGTGAATTTGCAGTGATTATAAAAGTTCCATATTTTCTCATAATAAAATCTATATCTAACTGCTACACCGGTTTTCCCATCTTTGGTTTTTCCCGGGGTTTCCGTACCCAAAATAATAGTGTCAATATCGTGATGTGATGTTGTGATTTATTTCTCAGTTTTATATTCCGCTGCATACTGTAAAAGATATTCATGTGTGGTTATCAGTTGATATTTTCCATGCACTGTTTAGCCCTAGTTGAATATTAAAAAAAAATTACATGGTATAAGAGCTCTGGTGAGCTAAAGCTGAGAGATTTGCAGCAGCAGTGATAGATCAGGGGCAGATCTATAGGAAGACACAAACCTAGACTTCCATATCTAGGGTTTGACAGGTCCACTTCACTATGGCCGTGCAGTTGAGAGTTGAGGATAGACTCCACGGTGCTCAGAAATTTCCTACATGGAAAGAAAGGATCACAAGGATCCTGGACGTCAGTGATGCAGAGGAGCACATTGACTCCACGAAGGTTGAACCCATAGATCCGGAAAATTTAGCAGCTTGGAAGAAGATTGATTCCAGATCCATGCTAATTATCATGGATGGAGTGAAGGACCATATAGTCCCTCACCTTTCTGGTAAGAAGACCATAGCAGAGATGTGGATGGATTTGGAGATTCTGTACCAAAGCAAGAACAAGAACCGAAATATGGTGTTGCAAGAGAGGATGCACAACACCAAGATGGCCAAGGGAGAAGGAGTGGTGCCTTATCTCACGAGGCTCACATAGATTAGGGACAAGCTTGGAGCTATTGGCTCTAAGACAGTGGATGAGGAGCTAGTTCGGATAGCCCTCAATGGCTTCTCTAAGCCATGGAACACCTTTTTCAAAGGTGTTGTGGCTAGGCAAAAGCTCCTTGATTGGCAGAGACTATGGGATGACTTTGTGTAGGAGGAGACCCACATGTGTCAAGGATCAGGCTCATCCAGTAGTGCCCCACAGATTGTGGATGAGGAGGCTCTAGCCCTTACAGGGAAGAGCAAGGGGAAGGAAAAGAGGAAGAGGGATGGTAAGAAGAACCTTGACGTGTCAAAGGTCAAGTGTTTTATCTGCCACAAGTAGAGACACTTTGCCTCCCAGTGCCTAGACAGGAAGACAAAGAGTAACACTCAGATGGTTGGATCTGCAGAGGTGGATGAGTTCAGCAGGAACTTTGATGAGGAATTCTGTTTGATAGCTTGCATAGCAAGCACCACAGGGAGCAACATATGGTACATTGATAGTGGAGCATCTAGTCACATGACTGGATAGAAGAGATTCTTCAAAGACTTGTAGGAGGGTGGAACAGGGATCCACGTTGAGATGGGTGATGATGCCCAGTATCGGGCACAGGGAGTTGGCACTGTTTCATTTGAGAGGGAGTCTGTCAATCCCCTCAGTTTTTATGATGTGTTATATGTTCTAGGACTGACCAAGAACCTTATATCAGTCTCCACTCTGGAGGACAAGGGATATCAGGTGAATTTTCATGACCATAGAGTGTATATCAGGCCCAAGGGGTAAGATAGGAGCTTGGATTGGGTGATTGGCAGAAGGAGCGGGAAAGTGTATAGATTACACTTTGAGCCTATAAAGGCTCTAGTCAGCAGTAGCAGCAGCAGTCATAGTGAGTTGTGGCATAGGAGGATGGCACACTTACACCATGGAGCACTGAAGCATTTGAGACATGCAGTCATTGGAGTTCCTCAGGTACAGGAGGAAAAGCATAACCACTGCAAGGGTTGTGCTTTGGGGAAGAACATCAGGAAGCCTTTACCACAAAGTGAGCACAAGTCTAAGGAGCCCTTGGACTTGGTGCATTCGGATGTATGCAGACCTATGAATGTCCATTTGTTCAGTGGTTACAGTTACTGCATAACCTTCATTGATGACTATTCCAGGAAAACCTGGATCTATTTCCTGAAGGCCAAGTCAGAGGTCTTTGAGAGATTTCGAGAGTTCAAGACTCCTGTGGAGAACCAAATAGGAAAGAATATTCGAGTGTTCAGGACAGCCAACGGGGGTGAGTACACTTCCAATGAGTTCATGGAGTATTGTTTGGTTGAGGGGATCAAGAAGGAGCACATTGTGCCCCATACCCCACAGCAGAATGGAGTTGCATAGCGAAAGAACATGACTATGGTTGGAGCAGCCAAGGCCATGCTATTTGATCATGGATTACCACTATTCCTTTGGGATGAGGCATACAGGACTGCAGTATACATTCAGAATAGGTGTCCCCACATAGCCTTGGGGAGGAAGACACTAGAGGAGGTCTTCACATGCACTAGGCCCGATGTGAGTCACATTCACATATTCGGTAGTGTCTTCTATTGTCATGTTCATGCTGACAATAGGAAGAACATGGACCCTTCTGGAGAGAAGGGGTTACTTGTTGGTTACAGCAAAAATTCGAAGGCATAAAGAGTTTACATTCATGCTCGCAGGAGGATCATTGTGATTAGGGATGTCCAATTCGATGAGGACAGGGCCTTGCGGAGATCTTTGGACTTACCAGCAGAGCAGCAACCAGCACAGGAGTCGGGAGTCAAGTTGGAGGAGCCAACTGTACAGGTATAGGTAAAAGCACATAGCACATATTCTAATGGTCAGAGGGATTTAGGTGGATAGGATCCTTCAGTCATTGACTTAAAGGATGAGCTCCAACAGGAGACGGATATCCAACAACCGCAGCAGGTTGACACTAGGCCAAGGCCTAAGTGGTTTAGATCCACATTGCAGGATTCCAGGTAGGTAGATCCTCCATAGACATCTTTTAGACGAAGTGTACCACCAGAGAGGCTTAGTTATATGGCACTGATGACATAGTTTATTAACTCTGAACCTTCTAGCTTCGGGGAGGCTGCACAACATGATGTGTGGCAAGAAGCTATGGTTGAGGAGTATGAATTCATTATGAAAAACCAAGTATGGGAGGTTGTGCCGAGGCCACAAGGGAAAAAGGTGGTGGGATCCAGATGGATCTACAAGGTGAATCATGCAGTAGAAGGAAGCGTTGAGAAGTACAAGGCACGCTTCGTGGCAAAGGGGTTTTCACAGAAGGAGGGTATTGATTATGAGCATGCCTTCGCCCCTGTTTCCAGCTATTCTTCCTTTCGGACCATTATCTCACTAGCAGCTCAGATGGGTTGGCGTGTCCATCAGATGGATGTCAATACTAACTTCCTCAATGGAGTTATAGAGGAGGAGGTATATATTGAACAACCAGAGGGGTTTGATGTGGAGAACAGGGAGACACATGTATGTAGACTACATCGAGCTCTTTACGATATTGACAGCTATCTACAGGAGATGGGATTTCAGCGGAGTGAGGCTGACCACAACCTGTACTTCTTGATAGGTGAGGTGCCTCTCATACTGGTCTTATATGTGGATGATCTCTTTTTGACAGGAGATGAGAGGCTAATTGGAGACTGTAAGTCCAACCTTGAAGTAGAGTTTAAGATGAAATACCTTGGGCTCATGCATTACTTTTTGGGCTTGGAGGTTTGGCAAAGAGATGGATGCTTCTTCATCAGACATGGGAAGTATGCAGTAGATATCCTAAAGAGATTCAAGATGGAGGACTGTAAGCCTGTGGCCATACCTCTAGTTTCCAAGGAAGATTGATGCATCAAGGTCAGATGGATTTGATCCTACCTTGTATCGTCAGCTTATCGAATCGCTTATGTATCTAGCTAACACTTGACCAAACATCAACTTTGCAGTCAACTCTTTGAGTCAATTCATGGTGGACCCTCGGAGAGTGCATTAGACGGCTGCGAAGCACATACTTCTCTACATCAGAGGTATAGTGGAGTATGGATTAGTTTATGAGCACAGGGGGAGTGTACAGTTAGTAGGTTTCACAGATGCTGACTTGGAAAGA
Source organism: Pseudotsuga menziesii (assembly GCA_001517045.1). NCBI lineage: Eukaryota > Viridiplantae > Streptophyta > Pinopsida > Pinales > Pinaceae > Pseudotsuga > Pseudotsuga menziesii. The sequence continues at coordinate 425,951 of LPNX010954878.1, forward strand.
TGTGTAGAGGACCGGAAGAGTACTTCAGGTTATTGTTTCAGCATTGGATTAGGGGTTGTCCCTTGGTTCAGCAGGAAGCAGAAGTCAGTTGCATTGAGCTCGACAGAGGCTGAGTACATGGCAGCCAGCATGGCTGCTTGTGGGGGTATGTGGCTAAGGAATTTACTTGCAGGGTTGTTTGAGTATGAGTTAGAGGCTACAGTAGTTCACTATGACAATCAGAGTGGCATCAGGCTATCTGAAAATCCAGTGTTCCATGACCGGAGCAAACACATAGACATCAGATACCACTTCTTGAGAGATTGTGTTCGGAGGGGAACCATTCGGTTGGAGTACATACAAACAGATGAGCAGGTGGTAGACATTTTCACCAAGGCACTTTGCAAACAAAGTTTTATGAAGTTCAAGAACAAGTTGGGGTTGCTACCGAATCCCTTCCTCCTTGAGAGGGAATGTTAAACTAGTAGCAACAAGGAAGGTCTTCCTGCATGCATGTGTTATTGCATGCATAAGACTTAAAATAGGAAACCAGTTGTATTTAATTTACTTTTCCTAAGTTTACTTTGGAAAATAAATTAAAGTGATCTAAATTAACTTTAGTGAACCACTAGTTAAAGTGAAAGTGAAATTAGGGTTTTTGTTTACCTAAAGTTATAAAAGAGATATCAATTGGTGGAGAGAATACACACACTTTTATTCTGATAGAGACAGGATACAGACAAGGAGAGAAAGTTAGACAGAGGATTTAGCCGAGAAGATGGAGGAGCGAGCAGCAGGATCATCGAGCTTCGTACAGCTGGGTCGTACACTCACACAAGAGGGTGTTGAGGTTTAGCTAGGATTTTCCCATTGATTCTGCCGGGTACTACATTCGCCAGGTTTGGGTGAATTTGAAATGATTGTAAAAGCTCCGTTTTTTCTCATAATAAAATCTATATCTAACTGTTGCACCGGTTTTCCCATCTTGGGTTTTTCTGGGGGTTTCCATACCCAAAATAATAGTGTCAATATCGTGATGTGATGTTGTGATTTATTTCTCAGTTTTATATTTCGCTAGATACTATAAAAGATATTCATGTGTGGTTATCAGTTGATATTTTGCATGCACTGTTTAGCCCTAGTTGAATATTAAAGGAAAATTTACGCAAATTTCATTAAAAAAATTAATGTTTTGATGATTTTTCATTTACTTTCTTGATATCCAAATTAAACCTGTAACTTATTTACTTGCCCACGTTTTATATTTGATGAGTACTAGACACTTTATGACATATTCACTTATTGTTAAACTACTTTATATTTGTTCTTTTTATTCTCCAAACAAAAAACAAATAATAGTATTTTTTACTTTTTGAAATTCAAAGGTGTGCCACTCTTTTCCCCTATGATTTAATTATGTTGGATGAAGGATTAAAATACCTTGGCTTTGGGCTCAAACCAAACCAATACAAAAAGGAGGATTGGACATGGTTGCTAGCAAAGCTAGAAAAAATGATAAATGTATGGAGTCATAGATGGCTTTCCAGAGAAGGAATACCAGTACTTGTAAAATCAATACTCGAAGCCATTCCAATATATTAGATCTCCCTTGCTTGGATCCCAAAGAGCATCCTAGAAAAGGCCAAGAGAATCTGTTCCAAATTTCTCTGGAACGGGAAAGTAGAAAACACAGTCACTCCTTGGATCAAATGGGACAGTTTTTCCCATCCAAAAGCACTAGGAGGGTGGGGACTAAAAAAGGTGCATATTTTTGTGAAATCACTGGCTGCGAAATCAAGATGGAGACTTCTAGCTACAAACAGCCTTTGGATGGAATCAGAAAAAAAAAAATACATTTATCCAAACTCAGTTACAAATTGGATAAGAAGGCAAAACAAAGGAAGACATGGAATCTCAATTATTTGGAAAGTTGTTCTAGCATCCATTCCCCTCATAGAAGAAGGACTTGCCTAGAAAATTAGGATCGAAGAATAGCTCCGAATAGGGACAGATTCCTAGCTCGGGAGGCAAAACAGACATATCCTCTCCCGGGAGCTAATGAACACTCTGTAAACACAAGGTATCATACACTTAAATCAAATCGCAGCCCCAGATGTATCTAATCGCTAGCAGCAATGTTGGAAAAATGAAAACACATTAGGCATCCCAAAAAATTATGTAAATGAATGGAACGACTTCTTATTGGCCTTAAGAACCAGTGGTGTCTGACTCAGAAACAAGCCAGACAAAATCATTTGGGCATATGCATCCAACGGGTTCTACACTCCAAAATTGGGTTACAAAACATTGTCTACAGTCGCACATACAAAAGAAAACAAATGGTGGTGGAAAAGTCTATGGAAAGAAAAATGTCCACCAAAATCGAAACTATTCATGTGGTGCACGATGGAAAACAAAATTCCAATCTGGGAGAGATTGCAAAAACGAAACATTGCAGGACCAGGATGGTGTGTTCATTGTAAACAAAACAATGAAGCAACAGGTCATCTCTTCATCACCTTTCCATTTTCAATTCATACAAGGGTAGAACTAAGGAAAATAATAAATATCCAAGCAGAATGGTGTTACACACACACACACACACACACACACACACACACACACATATATATATATTAAATATCAATTTTAATTATTAATATTAATATATATTGATATTAATAATTAATAATTAATAAATAGTTATTAGTAAACTATTCTAAAATGACACATCCTTTCATGGATGGTATCCANTCGAGTAGTTATTGAGAATATCCGGATACGAATATTACATTGGTATCAGAGCCAACCCTTCTGAGGGCTTCTGCTGATCTCCAGCTTGTGGCCAAAATGATCTTGAATTTAGGTCTTTGACCTCATAGTGGCTTTTAGCCATCCATATTTAGAGTTTCTCTGGTAAAAATTGGTTTTTGACCAAAAATTGGCCTTGGCCATTTGAATTTCATTGAAGAAGTATTAATTCCACTCCAAATATGAAGCAAGAACAAGAGGGAAAAATGAAGAAAAAAAAAAGAAAAAAAGAAAAAGAATTATCAACAAAAGAAATAAAAGGGAAAGAATTAAAAAGCATAATTCATAAAACCACCCATGGTTTTATGAAATAACCCATGGTTTTACTTACAATATTTAAATTATAAACGAGTTTTATAAAGTATGCTTTGAGGACAAAGCATCATGAACCGGAAGGATATATATATTAATAATTAATAATTAATAAATAGTTATTAGTAAACTATTCTAAAATGACACATCCTTTCATGGATGGTATCCAAAGTGCCTTTACGATTAATATATATATGGCACTCACTTTGTAATCTTTTATCATCATTCATCTTCAATATTTATTTTATATTTTCAATATGGAATATTTTCCATTGGTTGATTATTCAATCGAGTAGTTATTGAGAATATCCGGATACGGATATTACAAATGGAGGGGAACCACAGTCGAGGAAGCTTGGAACAAATGACTTGCTACGGACGACACAACTAACCATCAAGCCCTCCTGATCATCACAACCTGGGGAATTTGGATAATGCGAAACAAAGCAACCTTTTAGAACATCCCCTCACTCTCGACGATCACAACAAGCACCAGTTTAAAGATTCTCTCATATTTCCCACAACATAAAGATGCTCCTACAATAAATATAACAATGGAACATATAGACAAAACTATCCTTTGGGCCTTCTTTGATGGAGCCTCCCAAAATCAAAATTGTGGAGGTGGAGCTATCTTTCACCTCTCTGACACACACTTTTTTCACTTACAAATGGGTTTAGGACTTAGAACAAATAATTATGCAGAACTCATTGCTCTCTAACTTTTAATTTGTTTTTCTTCTAAAAAAATTTGCAAAACTATTCAATTTTCAGAGACTCTATGAATGTGGTAAATTGGATAAACAATGTCCAAAGTTGTCAAAACGTCTATCTTCAAACAATTCTAGAGGAAATTATGCAACAATTGGAAGGTTTTGACGCCTACTCCTGTCACCATGTTTACAGGGAAAGGAACGTGGATGCCGATAGACTCTCCAAAAAGGGTCTAAGTATCATGCACAGATAGTGGCTGATAACAGAACATCTGAATGGAACCTTTTTTAATATTACCACAAACCCTTTATCGACGAAATGGTAATAACCTAAATCATTTTTGAACCAACATGAACAAAATGATTGAGAAACAGGAAAAGTATTTTGGAAGGACACTTGTGGTATATAAACAAAAGACGGGACTTGAGACGGATCAACACCCTCTAAAGGAATAGAAAGCATGATATTTTTGGAAAAAAGTTGTTTTGACTGGATAACCTGCTCTTTTTTGGAATATGTTGGACACATACAGATGTAAAAACCAAATGGTTGCAAAGCATTAAAAAAGAAAAGGTCAAAAAACTTTTTTCAGATGTAATTTTATTATCCTCTTAATGAAATTATGTTTTTTTCCCTATGGAAAAAAAATAGTATTTTTTACTTTATTGTTGAATTATAATTTACCATTTACAATCGGAGTTAGCTTTCCACCCGACCATTTGCACCGATCGGACGACCAACAATGCGTGATGTGAAAGCTCATGCGAGCCAGGTCGTCCGATCGGTGCAAATGATCGGGTGGAAAGGTAACTCCTTTACAATCTAATACTTATTTAAATGTTTTTCTTAAACTTTCATAGTTTAAAAAATGTTTTTGTTTAAAAATATTGATTTTACATATTTTTTAAATTATTAATTATTACAAATAGATAAATGTCACGTTTCAATTATTACTTATTTAATTGTTTTTCCTTAAATTGTCATTCGTTTAAAAATGTTGATTTAATATTTTTTATTTATTTTTAATTATTAACCATTAAAAATAAATAAATAAAATTTATAGTTTTATTACTTTACAATTTACCTCATTTGTTTAAAAAAGTTTATTTAATATTTTTATTATTGATAAATCAAAATAATTAAAAAAAATAAAAATAAAAGACCAAATATGGCTAAGTACATTAAAATTTTAAAAAGTTCATTTAATATTTTTATTATTGATAAACCAAAATAATTAAAAAATAAAAAATAAAAGACCAAATATGGCTAAGTACATTAAAATTTCAAGGGTAGTAGGTGTAGGGATCATGTGAAAAGCAAACTTCGCATGGGGATGGGGAATTGCTACCAACCATGATGGAGAGGCGTTGGTCATTTACAAAAGTATTTAGATTCTCAAAGGCATGGGTAAAGCAAGTAATTGTAGTAGGAGACTCATCTTAATTATCAAGCTCCTTTGCCAACAAATGTTATATCATAATCCATATGTATCAAGATTCATTTATTGTATAAAACTATCATAATCCATATATATCAAGATTCATTTATTGTATAAAACTAAAGGGAAAGGATTTAACCACGTTTGAATTCTTCCAAGTCTTACACTCTCATAATAATGATGTAGATCTATTGGCTAATGTTACACTCTCATAATAATGATGTAGATTTATTGGCTAGCATTGACATAGGCATATGTGAAGGTAATCCAAGAGTAAAAGGTGGGGTATGCTATCTTCTCTCCCCTCCCATGATAATAACATGCATTTAAATATTGACATGAGAGTGCTCTACATTAGTCTTGTCATCAAGGCGAAAATTTATGGTTTATCACTCTTGATTTCTAAATGCTTATCCTCCTAGGTGTGAAAGAATTAACATGATTATTTGACTTTGCAATAAGTTTAGTTTATGTTTAGACTAGCATGTGGTTTATCGGTGCTATTGATGGCACTTAAATATATTTGTGCTTTGGAATCCCTTCGTGGTGTAGGTGTGAGCATAGGGGTTTGTGTTTGCAGTTTTTCTTGAGGTCCAATGAAGGAATGTTTTGTCTTTGTAGAGAAGGTTGTGATTGTTGTCTCTCGCAAGTGTCTAGTTTGGTATTCTTTTTGTTGTTGGCTAGACATGATCCATGAGCATAAATGTATTTGGTGCAACTTGGTTGAAGTCAATACGAGTGTTAGGAGATGTGAGCATGGTGTTGAATAAGCATAAAAGCTTGTTGTGGGTTTAGAAGACAATGACATTGTTGGCATGAGAAATAGGAAGACAGGCTATCGATGGAAATTTGGGAAAGGGATAGATATGACATGGAGATAAAAATGCAATTGAAATTTCTGAGAGGTTTGAAGGAAGAAATATGGTCTTTCATGCAAGTGTAAAATAGTAAACTCTTGGAACTAGATTTGAAGGCTCATTAATTGTCTCTCTAGTCTCATAAATGTTTAATGTTGGCAATGCATCACGGGTGGCCCTCCAATCTTCCTCTAAACTAGATCCTTTTGCATATCCAAAAACCTAGGGTGATAGTTGGTTGGGTTAGATCCTTTCCAAGATTGAGGTTGATTCGGTTGTAGATGGCACCTGTTGATGCAGGCTCGAGGAGAACATACACAAAAATCCCAAGTGGAAAAACGTTAACCAACTCTTCATCTTAACGACCAATGATTCACTTCTCTGGTAATGACTGGTAAGATGTTCACAATTTCAACCAGTCGTAGCTAAATAAATCAACTTCACATAAAAGAAGAAATTAACAGAACTACACGAATATGCAAATATTGTAGCCGGGAATAAAATAAACGCAGGGTACTTTGCCAATGAATGCAAGACACTCATCATCTGCAAATGAATGTAGGACCACATCATCTGCAGCTAAATGCAAGACCTCATTGCCCACAAATGAATGCATGACCACATTGTCTGCAGCTGAATGCAAGCTTGCATTGTCCTCAAATGAATGGAATACCACATCGTCTACAAATGAATGCAAGATCTCATCATCTGCAAATGAATGCTAGACCACATCTTCTGCAAATGATTGCAAGACATCATCATCTGTAAATTAATGTCAGACCACATCGTCTGTAAATGAATGCAATACATCATCCTCTGCAAATGAATGTCAGACTACATTATCTACACAATACCTCATCATCCGCAATTGAATGTCAGACCTCGTCGTCTACAAATGAATGCAAGACCTCGTCGTCCACAAATGAATGTCAAACATCATCAACATCTGTAGGCACTATGCTAAACTTGACTGGCCTTCTGTGCACTAACATACCACTCTTGGACTAAGCTTCCATCACATCGTTAATAACAATATCATCATCGCTCCCTCTTTCTAGGGAGGTCCTCTCAGACTACACCAAGCTTTTCTCAAAAATATTAAAACTTTATACGAGACCGAGGCTGAATACATTGTAACATGTTCATCTTGTAGTGAAGCAGTATGGCTTTGCAACTTATTGGCGGGATTTTTTGATGCCGAGATGGATGCAATTGATATTTATTGTGATAACCAAATTTGCATCAGGATGGTAGAGAACCCGGTGTTTCATGATAAGTCAAAACATATAGAGATAAAGTATCATTACATCTAGGATATGATACAGAGAGTTGTGAAGCTCTAGTATGTTCCTATAGAGGAACAAGTTGCAAATATTTAATGAATGAGAACCTCAAATGAAAATATAGGAGGTAGAACTTACCAATTTGAGGACTGCTTTTGGAATATGCTTCAAGATGACCTAGGGTTTGATGGAGAAACCCTAATTTTCCAGCTGTGGTCACTTGCAAAGATGATTGGAGGAAAAGATGTGCCTCCCCAAGGCAATTCGGCCTATATGTTACTTTTCCCGAATCTGTGGACATGGCCTTGACAAATTTGATGCCCTAGTTTCTCCGACAGTAGTGGTAGGTCTGAAAAAGAAAACCCAGTGAACTGAAAAATGCTTCGACCGAAATATTTGCCCTCCTAGGGAAAGTTGAATGGTCCTTCTTTTCTGGATTATATGTGGAGGGAGTTGTCCGAAATAGTCATCCCTAACTTGTTGAACAATTGGAAAAGTTGTTGTACAATGTCTTCTTTCATCTTGGCTCTGATACCATGTTAATATTTTAAGGGTTGTTATGCCAAAACAAAAGGATCATTGAAAGAATAACAAGAGCAACAAAACAAAAGAGAAGACAAAGATTTATCTTGGGAAACCCTCGTGGGGGAGAAAACCCAACAAACTTCCTTGATATAGACTTCAACCAAGTACAGTGTAAGACCCCAAAAATAAGACTAGATTGCTTCCTCCCTCTCATATGGACTGCTCCTTCTTTCTCTAGAGAACTTGCTTGAGTGTTGAGTGAGTCCAAATGAGGAGGGAGCCTCATCTATTTATACACATCAACTGAGAAGCCTAATAACTCAACAGGGCCAACTTCCTCTCTCAACCAGGTTTGACTTGCCTTGGGAGACTCAAAATAACATTTTAATAATACTTTTGTGGGTACTACTGACCCAACTTACAATAGAGGTTTTACCGCAAGACTTTACATGACCAATTACATCAATGAAATCCCTAGTTGGAGGAACAACATATCCGAAAGGAGGAATAATAATAATAATGCAAAATAGAATATCTTCCGCAGTTACATTTCTTTAACACGAAATCCATATTTCACACTGACTAGGATTCTTCAAATAATTACGCCTACAGAAAAATCATACATAGAAAGTATGAAACTTCATTTCATTAATCAAAATTTGTACATGCATTTTCCTTCACACAAGATATCATTCCTCTTTTGGTCGATTTACATATAATTTAACCATCCTTTATCCTATATTATTCGACCTCCACCCTACTCTATCATTGTATGCAGGATTACAAGATATGCGTGGAAGAAAAAGCAACTTCCCGCTCATTACAACAACCAAATCCCCACAGTTATATAACTGAATTCTAAAACATAGATTTAATCTTATCTCTTAATTACTCATGACTCTTATCACACCTAGTCACTATTTAGAATCTTCTAAGTCTACATTTCCAATTGTGAGAAAACTTAAAAAATGTTTACAAAAAATTTATAATCGACCTTATTTTCGTTGGTGTCATGGCCATAAGGTTTGACCAACCTTTAGAACTTTAAATTAGAGCATGATGCCCCTACATCACCTATAAATAGCAAATCCAATAAGATGAAGTGTTTTTCGGTAATCTCAACATGTGGTCATGGTGATGGAAGACAACCTACATGGGTCTATATTTTAATATTTTGAATATGTAACGTTTTGTCAATTCATATTTATTTTGAGACATTTTATTTGACATTATAGTTGCCTTGTCTCTCATTTAATAACTCAAATAAGTAGTAGTATGGTCTTTCGGTTTCAAGAACAACAATTGTTAGCCAAGGATTTTGGTCCTTTTATGAATTGTATTACAATGTTGTAGGGTCAGTTCCAACTATTTTTTAATACAAATATAAGTATTTTTTAAAAGGTATATTGAAATTTCAAACTTGTTTTAATTGAGAATTTAAGAGGTATGCTATTCTACCTAACAATTTTAGGATTTCATGAAGTGTGGGATGTGAGACGAGTTAAAATTTCAATAATTATAGAGATTCGTTTAAAAATATGTGCAATAAGTCGAATCATAATTTAGTCTTACTTAACAAAAGAAGGAAATATGTGTTTGGTGAGTTTTGTTCTCGACGTTTCAAACCCTAAAGTGGGTACATCATCAGGAGGCTTAGAAAGCTCAGGAGTCTCCTCAATCAACGACAAAGAGAAATTAATAATGAAAATTGATCCGTTAATTAATGACAGGGTCGACAGTCAAATAAATTTAAGAGGAGGTTGGGTTAGACAATAGGTTTCCAAGCTTCTTTTAAATTAAATCCATCTTCACGACTAATATTGTTGGTGGATTTGTCAATTTCCAAAGATTCTCTTATTTTTCTTTTATAATAATGTGGGATAATTGCTAAAAATTTAGAAGCTTTAAGGAAAATATGGTGAATAGTGGTGCAAGAAGTTCTGCAACAACAATTTTTTTTATTCTTCTATATTGAATGTATGCATTGTGTTCCTTTAACCTACTTTTGATTAAGCGACCAACTTTTCCAATGTAAGTTTCTCCACAAGAACAAGGTGTTGCATAGACGCATTTATGAATTTTTGGTTCAATAGGATTTCTTGTTGAGTCGAGCATATTACTTAGGGGGTTCGAGGGAGAGAAAGGGTCTTTTATGTTTCTCTTCCTTAAAATATTTGCAATCTTGTTCATAGTTGCGTGGATGTATGGGAGAGTAGTCCTAGGAATATCACTCTCAGTGCTCGAAACCCTAGTTTTTCCCTCTCGCATTTGATGAAAAGTCTCCTTAATATGTTTTTCTTTGTCACCATTGTTCATTAGGACTTTTTTGAGATGATCAAATTCTTGTTCTAAGTGGTCTTTGTCAAAAACTCTTAAGTCATAGGTTGCCAAAGTATTGATTGTCCTGATTTTTTGTGTAGGATGGTGATGAGATTATGTGTGCAAATACTTATCTGTGTGATTTTTTTCCCTATATACTTGATGAGCAAGGATCCATCCTTCTTTTTCTATAGTGAACTTAATATTTTCAGATTGGTTGTTTAGGTTGGTCAAGAAGTCCACCAATATGTTTTCACCATGGGGCTAGTTACCACATACATCATCCACAAATCCGAGCCACCATTTTGGTTTATGGGAAAATGAATCAATTGTTTTTTTCTCAAAATTCTCCATAAAGATCCTTGCAACAACTAGTGAGAGAGGGGAACCCATGGCAAGTCCTTATGTTTGTTCAAATATTTCAGCGCGAAAACAAAAGAAAGTTGATTTAAGGCAAATCTCTACAAGGCTAACAATTCTTCATTTAAGACTTACCTAATAACTTCAATATCTTCGTTAATATGAATCTTTGTGAAGATGGAGACTAGATCGAAATTGGTTAAAATATCATTCTCCTTTGTTTTCCAATCCTTCATCATTTTCACAAGAAGCATTGAGTCTTTAATAAATGAAGAAGTGTTACCTATGAGAGGTTTATTTTTCCCCACCAAATATTTCACCAACTCATATGCGAGGGAACCTGTTGTGTTGACAATAGGGCTTAAAGGAATGCCAATTTTATGGATTTTGGGTAAACCATAAATGTGTGACATTATTGCATTCTTTGGGGTGAGTCTCTTTTTTAAATTATCCTCTAGAGAAGATTGCTTAATGGACATGGAGACCTTTCTTATCACATTGTTCATGGGATCGCTTTGCACTTTCATGTAGCTTCTGATAGTCAAATGTTCAATCATTTTCCAGTTGTCTTAGTTGCAAGATTATATTTAAAGATAATGATGGAGATAATATCTTGTTGGTTTTTTTAATAGTCTCAAGGGTTGGCTTAAGTGGTTATGAGCTAGCCATGAGATCTCTCTCTTAATGTAGTGGAGGTCTCATTTTTGAATCTCTTAGATTCCCTTAGGGCAAGGTGTTTGGAACTTAGACACCACATGCTTTACACTGGGCACCATCCTCAAAACAAGGTGAGGTGCTTGGGAGTTTCTTGGGGATTTATTTTCCACGAAAATAAATTATATAGGAGTTTTGAAAAAGCAAGAGGGTTTCATATGATAAAGAATAATGTAAGTAACATATATTATAACCGAAGGGATTAATCCATGTCCACTATCCTTTTAGACTAAGCTTGACCCGCATATGGCATTGGTTCACCTTTGATTTTCATCATAGCCTTGTTTTGTGAGGGCTCTTTCCATGTGAAGTTACTCCACATAGACGATGAATTTGTTGGGTTTATTTATCTTGTATTCCAATCATTGATGATGTTTCATAACCCTTCTTACATTCTCACAATTATGGTACTCCATGGATTTTATGTTATTCAAGAACGTTTAAATCCTATTACCATTTTTTTAGTTTAAAACATATTACTTCCCCTCATTTTGAGGATGGTACAAACCAAGGTAAACCCTATATTCTTTAGGGTACAAGACCAAGTCAACATAGGGCTCAAAGCCAATACAACAATATACTCATTATGAACTCATCATGTCATTTAAAGGAATATAATTTAGGTGAGGAAAATAACACTCCATCTCACAACCACAAGAGCTAGACCCAATTGACAACTTTCCTCGACTACTTATCTTTTCACTATTTTTTATTAACAACTTATAATAAGACTACAACACTTTCCTAAGACTACTTGACTTGATTAAAGCACACCATTATTCTCTTACATAGACCACAAAGTGATTTCTTTTTTACTATATTTTTTAACTTTTGGATTTACAAATAATCTTTCACTACCTCTTTTAAAATTTAGACATCATAATACATTTGTTGTACACTAAATTATAAAATATATATTTACTTGTACAATAACATGAAAAATGAAGTGATTTTAAGATATCTCCTCGAATCATGTTTAAAGAGTATTTATGGATGGGTAAAAAATAAAGCCTTCCGCTATTGCTAATTAAAAAGTATATTTTTAATTCAAGGTATATCCCTATTACTTATTCAAAGGTGTCAATAAGAGACATTATAAAAACATTAGAGAATATGTTTCAAAATTGTTTTTTCATTATTAAATATTGGTTAATTTAAATTATTTTTCATCATTTAATATTTATATTAAAAAATACATATCGTACATTGACATAACTAATTTACACTTTTACAATTCATCAAATTGGCATAACTTCACAAGCTCAAAGAAATTAAACATAAATACTAAATTCAATTCACCAGCTCAGAGAAATTAAACATAAAGACTAAATTCAATTCACCTTTTTTGTGCATAAATTTATTACTTTGTTAGGAGTTATAAACTCATTTAACTTTAATATTAATATCCATTTTAATGTTGCTTCCTTATTGCCATAAAGCAATGGTTAAAGTTATGTTATGAATGATGAAATACTTTTCTTAGTGCTCGATAATGAAATTGATGTGATATTTTTAAAGCTTTAATAATTTGATTTATTGATTATTTATTGATATAACACATGGTTAAATTTACATTTGTATGAGTGATGAAATTTTATTTCGTCATATTTTTGCAACTAAATCTATTTAAGTAGTGTAGTAGTAGGATTAGTGCAGATTCGAGTGTTTAACCATTTTATTGCTAAGTTAATACAGGTTTATGTATATTTCATCTAGTGTTTAGTGTTTTGAATTATTAATGACCTATTAGTATGTAATCGATTCACTTTGTATTTGGAGATTTCAGAGAATGAAGAGGAAATTCACATGAAAGTTAATATGGTATTAAAAATTTTATTCTTTGATGAAGTGTGTAAGCAAAAGTAATATTATTTCTTAGAAAAGTAATAATTCTAATAATCTTAAGAGTTAGCTTAACTATTTATGACTATATCATATACATCTTATCATAATCAACTTATTAAGAGAAACATGTCACAAAGTGGGATTTGAAATTAGGTGGAAAAGATGCTAATTTTCTTCACAACCACTCGAACTATATCCAATTGACAAATCAATTCCTCTGTTGCATATTGATATTTTAGTTTTTATAGTTGTACAAATTTCAATAAGAAAAAGAGATAAATAGAACATGAGAATTAATTGCAAGTGTTGATAATTTTCACACGCGAATTGATTAAGTTGTCCATGCATGTCAGTGCATTTGAATTGTTTTTGTATGCATATGAAATAAAAATGGACATGCTAAGTTGGTGTTATAATGCATTAATGTGACTACAATATGAAACTATGAAATTGGGTCATGAAATTGAATTTAGGAGATTAAAATATTAGTGTGTCACAACACAAATCTAAATCCCCAGTATGATTTATGTCAAACTTGTCCATTGTAATACCCATTTAACATTGATGATTCTGTATAATCGAGCTGCGTCATTAAAACTAAGCTACTTAAATATTAAGAACTCAAATGGTGAGGAGATAAGTTTCACACTCTCCCCATGCGGGTTCAAATCCCCAATGAGACATTGGCCTGTTGTGATAAGGCTAGAAGGTTAGGCATCCCCTTTGAGTGGGAGCCCCATATTGGTGAGGAGATAAGTTTCGCACTCTCCCCACTCGGGTTCAAATCCCCAATGAAACATTGGCCTGTTGTGATAAGGCTAGAAGGTTAGGCATCCCCTTTGAGTGGGAGCCCCATATTGGGTGTGTCTCTAGACATCTTGACCCTTGTCAAGTCACGAGTTATTGGTATATCTTACCTACAGGTTGCTGGATATACTCTTGGGTTATAATGACAACTGTCGACTTTGAACCTGAACCTCGCCTAGATAATCCCAACAAGTTACAAATTCCCATAGTTAAAAAAAAATCTTATTTATATAAAATACTAAATTATAACTTCAATATTTATCAAAATAATTCATCTTCATATACATTCTTGTAATGCTTTGACACATGTAGGATCTCTCTCTATTTGTTAGGAGGAAATTGTGTTCACTCGGATGCTTTGTCATTCTACAGATAAGTCTATCTGATTGATCATTTTATAATGTCCGTGTGCAAGACAGTTTAGCTGAAAAGATTTCATTGTTTGGTTTTGCTGGCTGATAGGCATGTTCTAGAGGTTGGGTAATCCTGTTTTGTAGTTTTTGTTGACTTGCTTAGATATGCCAGTTCTTCTGGTGTATTACGATGGTGGTTTTTCTGTATTTTAGTTATCAGTACTTGCTGATACAACTTTTATTATTGAAAAGCCGTTGTTTTCATTTCCGAATGAAAAAAAAAGAGAATAAAGTTACATGATTATCATTATTTTTTATTTTGAAAAAGCCCATTTTAACATGGTTTCTCCTCTCATAAAATTCCTCAATCTTGGACTTCTTCAAAGATCAAAAGTTAATACTTAAACCCTTTCCACACCATACAATAACCTACCTTTACCAAGATTGATTTTAGTTGATAATATTGACAACATTGTTAAAGTTCCTTTCATATTATTTTTATCGTTACAAGTGTTTTAAAAATTTTAGTATTTTTCAAAAGTAGTGTTATACAATGTAAACTTTCCTTCACTTAAATGTCAAATTTCAAGTATCCAATTTGTACAGAAATTGTACAATTTTAATATCAAATTTCGAAGTACCCCATTTGTATATAGAAAGTGTACAATTTTAATCTTTTTAACCCGTCATGTAAAGTCCAAAATTCTATGTAAATTTTAAAATTCTTTTCCAAACATATCAAATTTTTTTTTCCAATAAATATAAGTCTAAAAAAAATATGTTCCAAAATAACTAAATTCTTTTCAAAACATATCAAAGAATTTTTTCCAATAAATATGAGTCTAAAAATTTATGTTCCAAAATAACTAAAATCTCCAGTATTTGTGTAAGACTTTTACTTAATTTTATCTTTTGTTTGATGAAATAAAGTATACTATAACAAAATTACAACTTTAACATTTATATAGATTTAAAAAATAACTTTCCACACACTCCTTCAACCTCACCCCAAGAAAAAACTTTATTAACATTACGTACAACTTTGACTTTACACTTTATCTCTGTCCTTAGAAGCCCCACGTTCCAGAAGCCCCACTTTCCAATGTCCATGCATGTGATCATGAGTTTCCTATTATACCTCTACATCAATAAAGTTTCATTGCCACCCGTGTGCTATTGCCCCCTTTTTCTTCCCACGGGCATGAGCTTCACAGGGGTCCATTCAACACCATACGCCCATTCCAAGAAAGTGCTAGGTGTCCAAAGGTCGTTACAAGTTGCCTCCTCTCCAACGACACCACATACACGGTCACATCATCACTTTTTGTGATGTGAGATCAAATGGCGAGCAATACATGTTATGCAGTGGAGCAATTAATGCGACGGCGGTCGCGCTGTCCGCCGTCGGATCGCTCTTTGGAACGGATCCGACGGCGGACAGTGCGACGGCAAAGAGCGATCCGACGGCGGACAGTGCGACGGCAAAGAGCGATCCGACGGCGGACAGTGCGACCGCCGTCGCATTAGTTGCTCCACTGCATAACATGTATTGTTCGTCGTGAGATCATGGCAATGTCCAATTTGGGGTATCATACTTTGGGCCAATATTTAAAAAAAAAATATTTATATTGAGTATTGGATATACTTTTGGGTTTATAGTAATAATTGTCGAATTTGAATTTCCATCCGATTTTAATAATTCTAAAAATATAATTAATTTTTAAAATTAGTTACAATTATTTTTTATTATAAAATATTAACAAAATAAATAAAATATTTAATAAAAATAAAAATTTACTGTAGTGAATTATTTCAAAAAATAATAAAGCTTTATTTACACATATTACTACTAATCAAATCTAATTATTATATCAACAAATTATAAAATTTACTTTAAAATACTTTCTTCCCTTCCAAATCTTTTTACACATCTATTCCCATAAAACAATCCCACACCACATGATCAATCCCTAATAACAACCACCCACCACTAAAATCATTAGTTGAACCATCAATAAAATTATGCAAGAGGCAATCCCACACCACAAGAAGGCCAGGTGGTTGGTTAAACTTCATTCCCTATTCATGTACGCTAACCTAAGGACAGACATTCCCCTTTCAATTTCTTTGTTTTCTTTTAATGATCAAAGTCAGAGTATGCATGCCTTCTTTTTGAGTCATGCAAAGTGGCAAAGGGGAGACATGTGAGCAATAATCAAGACAAGACACTCTGGCACAAGATCCAACTTTCCATGATAAGTGTGATGCCCCCCTCTGTTTGGTCAAGACATGGGGTGGAACCCATGTTCATTCTCAACTGCCAAACCTTCCAAACTAACCATATCCATGAAACTTTTTCATCTCCCCTTGCATTTCATGAAACAAGACAATACAATATCTTCATTGAAAATGAATATAGGATATATAGCTCTCACTGTTAGACTGTTCTGCCTTATGCCAAGTCCATTTTCGGTTATCGGTTGAAAACTTCAGCTCTACTGTTGCCTTTTCATTATCTTCGGAGGCTTTATTTATTGAAAGGCGCGCAGAGGAATGCCCACTTCTCCTGCCAGTGGCCATTGTCAAAGGGGAGCAACAGAGACAAAAGGAAGACAACAGGAATTTGTGCCTGATCGCTGTGTCCCCACAAGTACAAATCTGTGGTAAGATGGTCAAAATCTCAAACAAACTCATTAAAATCAACTAGTTTATGCTATATTTATTGTCAGAAACACTCATGTGATTTGATTTTTGAGTTCGTCAATGACCCACATCTTCTTATTCAATGCACACAAATGGGTCGTTGATTTTCTGATCACCTACAGGCCAAAATGTTCATTCATATAAACTGTTTTGCATGGCCCCAAAAACAGTATTGATAAAATGATATTCATAATACATCTTTTCAATGAATTCTTCTGCATTTTCCCATTAATTTTTTGAATGCAATGTCTGCATGGATCCTTGCATTAAGAGATAGTTAGTTGATATATATACTTTTGCCAGGAGCCATTGCTAAAGGGAGACACAAACAAACGAAAACGAGAAGGATTTCTGTCTGGTCCCTATGCCCCCACATGTACAAAAATCTGTAGGTAAGATGGTCAAAATCTCAATTAAACCCATTTAAATGGACCAGTTTTTTTAATCAGAAGCACCAACAAATTTGATTTTTTAATGCATCAACTAACAGCATCTTCTCATTCAATGTACATGAATGGGCCGTTGGTTTTCTGATTGCCCACAGGTTTGATTTTTCTTTCCCAGCGATAAACTGTCGTGGTGAGCTTAGATTCTGGTTTTGCATGGTCCCAAAAATGGTATTCATGATATTATTTATACTTTGCAAAAGGGATATATTCATAATATATTTTTCTAGTGGCCTGATTCACATGGTCCCAATGACCTTTCTAGTGGAATGCATGCATGAATCCTCGAGATCAACAGATGCTTGATATCGAGGATAATTTTTGTTGACCACAAGTTGGACGTCATGTGATTGTTGTGTATGAATTTTCCTCTCCGATATATATATATATATATAGGTTGGCTGCGATTATAAGTAGGTCTGCAGAATACCCAATGCTTATTGGACCCATTGTTTGTGGACTGGTAGATTGATTTGCTGTGACGCGTGTTTATCTGGTATGTATCCTTCAGTCCTAGGAGAAGAATTATGGTTGTTTTTTTCTGCAGATCTTCAAGGAAATAGAAAATCCAATGACTGATTGACTTTCATTTGAGCTTGCAAAATTCAGGGGGGAGGGCTCAAATCTAACACTCCATACTTATTGGGCCACCAGTTTCTCGCCTTGGCAGTTCTGTACTGTAATTAGTGATTATATATATAGTACTGTCCAACATACATGTGTTCTTAAATGGACACACAAATATACAATAACAATAATGTGTCTTTGAATGTCTGTACATGATTACAGACATGGACAAACATATATACCACTACGGTGATATCCCTCACGCAGGGAACAAATGTGTGGCTGTTGGCAAGCACAGTACTATTTGCCTTAGTTTTTCGATTTCCCATGTCTTTGGGTGCATAACTAAATACTGTTTGGTAGTAAATAAAAAAGCACAAATGATTAACAGCAGCAAAAATCGTGGGGATTACTATTGACGGAGTTACCATTTTAAACAGCATAGATTCACGATGGCTAAATTGTCCACGGATACTTGGTATCCAATTAATCTCTCAATTGGTCTTTTCTAGTTTCTGGATTTCAGATCTACAAGAGGGTCCGAAGAGTTTGAACTTAAAACCTAGAAGTCGTCAACATTGCCGGCATTGCTATACAGTCGAAATGAACTTTATTTTTAGCCCACTAATCAAATGAAGAGATCAGTTTCATGTGCAAGTCTGATAACATTTGAATTTTAGGTTAGAGTCTTGCATGCTAGTTGAGATGTGAAGGTGCATTTTCATTTTGCCCGGGTATTTTTAAATATTGTGTCAACATTTCCTTGCTTAGCTATATATGTTTATGTTTGTACAAGAGAAGCAAGGTGCTTCTACAGCCCAGTATGGATGTGATGTATAATGTGGTTGATGCGCATAAACTGAAATGGAAATAAAATTGATGTCTAATATCTAAACAAAAAAATAAAATATATGTTATTGAGAAAAAAAACCAAACTATTATAGATCCATCTTAATCCTGAATCTTTTAAGCACTGAAAGTTTTACACATGGGTTGTTTCTGATCCTGATCAGTGCTTAATAAATCCAGAATTAAGGTGGATCTATGTTGGTGGTCATAACATTGGAATTTTAGTTTAAGACTAATGTATTAGGTGAGAGTGAAAGTTGACTTTGATTTCTATGCTTAGTTTTGTAATACATTGCATGCATTGATAGCCAACTTCCTAGATATATGGAGCAAGGTTGTTGGGAGTGGGGAGAGGGAGCGAAAAACAAAATTTTCAAAACCTCCCTTTTCGGGAGCGTATTTTTATATAGTATATATTTTAAAATACTTTGATGGATTTATATATAAAAAACATATAGAATGTTGAATTAGCTATATAAATCATGGATTAAATCATACAACATCAATCATTTAGTGTTATAACTTATAACACTGTCATCAAATGATCAACCATAACAACTTTTATAGGAGATTGGCAAAGAAGGGAGGTACCATAACATTGTCTTCAAATGATCAACCTAGTATAGGAGAGGTGGGGAGTGCCTTGAGAGCGTGCTCCCAAAACTGGGGGCGTTTTAGGGGTGAGCTTCGGGAGTGGGAGCGAGGTGGGGGGCAAGGGCGTGCTCCTCCACAGCAGATATCTAGAGTCCATGTTTTATTGCTGCCTTTACAAACTAAGGTACT
This sequence comes from Pseudotsuga menziesii, assembly GCA_001517045.1. Classification (NCBI taxonomy): domain Eukaryota; kingdom Viridiplantae; phylum Streptophyta; class Pinopsida; order Pinales; family Pinaceae; genus Pseudotsuga; species Pseudotsuga menziesii. Next base: position 445,616 of record LPNX010954878.1, read on the forward strand.
TAGGTTACTGCTAAATCTCACCACATATATTCACCGATCCAATCACAGGCTGGTTTCATAAGTGTTATTCAAAAGTTTTATGCTGCAATCATAAGTCTTATCCAAAAATTCGAGGATGTGATACTCTGAAGAAATAGATGACGAACAAGTGATTGGTAGCACTCTGGATTATACCTTGCCTATTGATGGGACAAATATATCACCAAAAGATTTGAAAACTTGGAAGATAGGCATTAGAATGGAAACTGAATCTAAACACAGTGACTATTGGAATTTTATGAAAGTAAATCAAGACACAAACTTATTTACTGAGTTTAAGGATATATTTTTTGCATAGCCCTAAAAGGACTTCAAGGAGATTCTTCTCAAGATTGGAATTTATCTTATTGAATGAGCGCAAGGGGCTAAACCAATCCTGCAACAGCCTTAATGGATGGATCCAGTAGTGGTCAAGAAAAAGACTTGGAATGTTCTGGTCTCTGTAAATTAGCAGGCCATCAAGTAAAGTAACTAAAACGGATCCATTCACTATCCATTTGCAGAAGATGAACTGATATTTTTGCATTCACTGTTAAGTTCAGTGGCTATAACAAGTTAGAATTGCTCCATTAGATCAGTTGAAGACCATTTTTTTCATTGCTCCATTAGATCAGTTGAAGACAACCTTTTTCATTAAGTAAAATTTGCATGCCTCCTAATGCCCTTTGGATTAATGATGCTCCAATGACAGTTTAACAAGTAAATCTGAACATATTGAATATTTGATAAGCAAACATACATGAAGTTATCTAGATAATTAGACTCCATACTTTTGCTAATAGCCAATTGGATAGTACGTGTCTGATAACCAAAGTTTGTAGAGAACATTGCTTTTCTCTAAACACTAGAAATCATAATTTTAAATTTTTCTTTGAAGTTTTATGGGGACAAAAGGTATCAAAAAAGGATTGATAACATCTTCAGCTAAGGTGATGCTGATTTGAGGACTACCATAGCCTATGATTTTTAGTCAGTTGAAATGATGTCTGATGATAACTGGATGTTGTTAGAAACTTTAACAGTATTTATAGATTTCAGGACCTCCAAAAGCCTTGTTGAAGAACGGTGTAGTATAGAAATGGGGAAACACTACAACATTTAGCTTTTGAGATAAGCTGTAAACCTTAAGTCATCCCATTCCAAAGTTCTCAGATTAGGGGAAGATGTTCCATATTATGTTGACACATCTTATCTGCCTCAGACTATGTTTTGGCTCAACTAAGAAACTAAAAGATAGATCATCCTATCTTTTTTATGAGCAGAAAGATGGAACTTGCTGAGTGGAACTAATGGTTTATGTTTTGCAACAATTTTGATAACATCTACTTTGTAACCCATTTAGTTATATGTAGAATATCAAGCATCAAGGCTTTTTGATTATAAAACTATGCTGTAACGATGAAGTTAAGGAAGAGTCATGGTTTTCTTGATGAGCTTCTCACATTATGATATGTTAAGAAGAAACAACAATGGATGGTGACTTATTAAATGCAACCTTTGTTCCAGTGATCAATAGTTTGATAATGGTAGGAAGACGTTGTGGAGTATCTAGCTTTAAAGCAATTCACACCAAGACTGGATAAGGTATGAGGTAAATTTGGTATCTAAAGCAACCTTATCAAATTGTTTGTAGCAGCATTGCATTTATTATGCCCATATAGGATTTATGGAAGTATTGAAGTATATTTGGTTTATCTGTGAAGTCATTATTACTAGCTTTTGCTGTCCATTGGAATCATCTAATTACCAAGATAGGAGATTTGTGAATCATCTTTTGGCAAAGGAGTTTGGGCGATCATTAAAAATACTCCTTATTTTATCTTTGAGCAAATTGGATGGTGAGACTCGAGAGTGATGGAACATTCTTTCTCGTAGGATCTTAAAACATGATGTCTGACACAGTTTTGCATTAGATTAATGGTTGTAAGATACAAACTAGAGTCTATAGTGGAAGTTTGTTTATGGGCTACTATGAGCTTGGAAGTAATTTACTTCAATGTTTTAAAACTCGGACTCGGAATCGTTCAAGGGTCAACTTGGACTCGGAATTGGAATCGGTGATGACTCGACCAATTTGAATTTAATGACTCGGATTACTTAAAAAATACATAAAATATCAAATTTTAAAGAAAAACAATATTTTAAAGATTTTAATCCATGCTTGCAATGCATTAGAGACAAAAATGCCAATGTTTACTCATGTATATACCATATAAGGGTGAATATATCAAAATGGCAAAATGGCACCGATTGTACCGTGCAATACATATCTAGAACAAAAAACATAATCAATGAGGCCTAAATGACCCGTAGAGTCCAAAAACCAACATGTTATGATGCCACTACATCATATGTCAATGATCATACATCTCTTTTTGTTTAGCCTTCTTCTCTTCAAATTTATCAAACTGTTGTTGCAACTCCAACCTAATCTCCCCAATCAACTCTAAATCAGCTCCCCATGGGGCAATATTTCCTCTAACACAAACCAACTGTTGTTTAAGTCTATTAATGCCCCCTCCTTTAATCCATTTCTTGCAATACTTGCAATGCAATTTCCCTTCAATGACATTGGCATGGATCCATGCTTGATCTTTTCCTTTTGGGGCCAATCCATAATCTAAATGCAAAGCAAATCTAAACATGCAAAGAAAAAATTAAAAAAAATCTTATTATTTTGGCAGCAAACAATAGAAAACAGGACTGATATTGGTCAATTTAATGAGAAAAAAAGAAACAGTGGCTAGTTGGCAGCTAACATACATCTAGGTAACATAAAACCGGTCTCCAACAGTCCAACTCCTCCAATCCTGTTGACTGTTCTTGACTGCTGGACGCTCCTCTAAGCCTTCATGAATCCAAACAACAATAATACCAAATGCTCACAAACATCTTACAGCAGAAATGTGAGGCAAATAGAGGGGCAGGGGGGCTTCTTGTTTGCATGTTTTTTTGGAGTTTGCATGCGTGTGGGTGTCTGCCACAGCTGACTCGGTTGACTCGGGTTGCAGCTCGGTTAACTTGGCCGACTCGGCCAACTCAGACCCTAACTTGGTCGACTCGGACCCCAACTTGGCCGACTTAGTATCAAATCGGCCACCCGAGCTGAGTTGTAGGCCGAGTCAGCTCGACCGGGGGTCAACTCGGCCATCTCGGACTTGGACTCGACCGATTTTTAAAACACTGATTTACTTAGGTACATGCTTCTTTAATCTTTTATTGGAACATGCACTACTGATTTAAGCTCTGAACTAGTTACTATGCCAAATTTTCTCAGACATCCACTTGTATTGTTGATTATAATTTTCAATTGTCAATATGGAGTGCTACACCTTCAGAACATCGACTTGGAATACATAATGTTTTAAGGGATTTCTAGGAATGAGTAGGAAGCCACATATAATAGGGTGCTATTTGGTGAGATTATGAGGTGGGAAATTCCTTTTAAACCGTTTTTCATTAAATGAGAATGTCGTATTCCTCTCCATTTTTCTGTCTCTCCTTTTATTTGACATATTTAGGTTTCCTTTATGTCTTTAACTGTGCAAACTTGTTTTATCTTATGAAGGATAGTGGCTGAATCCTTAATTGATGCTCTGGTATGTGCATTGAACCTTTGGTTGCAGATATTTGTAGAAAATCTGGCCAGTTTTGTAGAAGTCAACAAGCTCAACTTTGGATGCATTCAATGAATGAATAGATGCTGATGCTGTTAGACTTCAAATAATCTGTTGGATGTTGGCTTATACATGTTTCCTAGATAGGTGTTTCAGTCTATGTGATATCTCCTGATTCTCACACATCAGTGTAGCTGAAACCTTGGACAAATTTTCCATCTTGGATCTCATTTTTGCACATTTATGAAAATGGCAGCAAGGTCAAAACACAGGAGAGTACTTACAGATTCTTCAATTTCCATGCCTAATATTGGTTCCCCTTCATTTCCAATGTCACAATCTGGTTCTCCACTGTTCTCTTGTGCTTCTTCAATGACATCATTTAAATACTCAGGATCATCAGCTTGTTTTTCATCCTCTTCTCCAAAGATGGAAGTCACTTCTGAGAATTCAAATGGCGAAGTAAAAGATTGGTTAGATGCAATGCGATCCTCTTCTCCTCCACAAGTTGGATATTTTGGCAAACACAAATCTCAAAGTGCATTGCAGGATGAGGAGAATATACCAAACAATGATTGGCTTGTAAGTGTAGATCTCAACCTTTGTAAGATACATGTAATTGTGGTTTTCTTTCTCATTGTTAATTTTAGAACTGTGTTGGCTTTAATTTGTGGCAATAACTATACTACTTTGCTTTTCAAAAGAAATTGGCTATATGTTATATGGTTGAAACAAATTAGTAACACATATCTTGTAGATGTGATCTTAGTTGTAAAACAAAACTCTTTTACCTTGATAGGAAAAATATAAAGAGAAAATGAAAATTTATTTGAATTGTTACATTCTTAGGCTATCAGTCAGATACATTATAACATTAAAGGAAAGATAACTTTAAACTTTGTGCATTGTGGGCCTCTTATACCATGCAAACTTGTGGAATGGACAGAAGACAGTGTCCATAGTATTTTGTTGTCAGTTCCTTTAAGGGGTCATTGACAAGTCTCAATGCATCAACAAGAATTTGAGTGGAGAAAGTTCTTAATCATGATTGTAACAAATATACTTTGCCTTTACTAAGTCCATGGTTTGAAAGATTCAAATCAAATCCCTGTTGGCTCATGCCGAACATGAAAAGAAAATATTCAATCCATGCCCCTAGATTTTCAGCTATAAGGTTATTATTCTGATTACAAGTCAAAACTAGCTAGTGTTCTTGAAGAAAGCAAAGGCATAAATTCTGAAAGTCTCAAAACGTTCTTTAGTGATTCTAACCATTTCAAATCTTATTCTCATTAACCTATGAGCTTATGAAAATTTACCATTTTAAATCTGTATACAAACGGTACTCCATTTCTTCCTAATACTAGATTACAGAAGATGGCATTGGGGTTTAGTATCTCATTTAGGATATACTCTTTTAAGAGTCAAAGGCAGTCTATGTATGCCTCTATTTTGGGTAAATAAAGTTTGCTTTTTAAGATTATAATACAGAAGAGTGCAGGGCTTTCAAATTTCAATACAAAAAGAGTAAGTCTGTATCTTAGATTTAACATTCCCTCCCTCAATCCAACAAATCATAGAGTCACATGGTCACCAGACGATAACATTCATATGATTCAGATGCCCTATGATAAATGAATCACTAAAAATCTTGTGCTATCCCTACTGATCCATACCATTAGCTTTTCCAAGAAATATCCAGACCATAACAGTTTGATGCTATCTCTTAGCATATTTGTACTAGTAGAGCTATAATGACTCTCTCAAATGGACAAAACGGATAACAGTTTGTTTAAATTTTATTTCATCCCAAACCAGTTAATTAGTTTCTGTAGACTTACCTGGAGTCTCCTCTGCAAACTGGAGGGCTCCCTTGAACTTTCTCCCCATACCTGTGATCTGTCTGTCACCATGTTTCAGCAAGATATATTCTGCAATTAGTTTAGTTTCCATAGCGTTATTCTCTATGGTGTTGATCTTGGTCATCACTTTGGTCAGAGCCTGGGGAGGATCAGTCTCTTTTTCAGCTGCAATGGTTGCTTCTTTTCTGGACATAGGCTTGCATATCTTTCCATATTTTTTTCCAAAGAATAACCTCACTGAAAACCCTACGAGTACTTCCCCATAATTTATGAATGGTAAACGGGGTAGTAAACCATCAGCCCTGATTATGTGGCCTAACACCGAGGGGATCAAGAGAGTCAAACCCGTGACCTCCAAAGTTGAACAAGATGTTGTGTTATATAATCCCCCTCTCATGCTTTAAATTCACAGTAGCACTAGTTAACTAAAGTAGTGGTAAAAGGAGAAAACCATAGCCATGTAACACTGGTTGCTTTTATTCATTAGTGATGATATCTTAAAGATGCTTTGAATGTTCGCAAAGTAGAGGTAGATATTTCTCCCTTGAATTGTCCTGATTCTTGTCGCTTGTCCCTGCTATGACCGTTCCATAGTTTTCTGAAGGTTCTCCTTGTTCGCGTAATTCCTCTTGTTATTTCGATTAGTTAAAGTTTAGTGCATGTGTCCCTATTTTACATGTCAATCTTTTAATGTTGCATTAATATGTCCATTAGCATCACCTTCCTAAAATAAAGTAGTTCCTTCTGCATTCCTACTAATTCCTTGCCATATTTTCTTGTATCTCCCTTGCTTTTTAAAGATTATGTGAGTCCTTGTAGCAATTTAAGTTGTTTCATTTTGTATACCTGTTGCTTCTCCCTCTAAACATGTCACTTTTAATCACCTTGTGTTATATTTTTTTCTTCCTTTTTCTGTCCTCCTAATGTTTACAGGCGACCTATGAGAGTAGTGCTGGATGAATCCTTTATTTTTCAGAGGGATATTTTATAAAATATAAAGCTGGACTTGGTGCAGGAACTAATAACTCGGTTGAGCTTTTGGCTTTAAAACTGTTGTTAAGTGTGCTATCTGTTACGGCTTAGATTAGCTAAACTGGGAAAGTCCTAACCCATGAGTGCTAACCCTAGATGCAACTACAGGAGAAGGCAACACTATCACCTTATTGCACAACTCTTCACACTTTTGACCTTCTCTTAAAGTTTTGACCTTCTCTTAAAGGTGAAGGGGGTTTATCTAAATATTTATTAGATTAATTCAAATGAAAGAGAGCTTGGAGGATTGATTTTAAATCTGCTTGTTTTATGAGTGTATCTGCAGATTTGATTAACGTAGATTAAACTGATTGCTGAAATATTGAAGATTAAAGTGTAGAAATAAGGCAAACACTTGATGTTGCTTGAAATGAATTCTGGAATGAAGTAAAACAATATTCCACTTAAAGTCTTAACAGAAATATGATGAATTATAGCCACATGAAATCTTTTTAAATTTGGAAATTAAGATGACTAAAACATATAGAAATTTCCAGAGGTAAAAAGTGATTAAGATCACTCTCAAAGGTGAATTAGATTAATTAACTAATGAAATGATCGAGTGCCCAAAGTACAATTAAGTTTGAATACAACCACTCCAGAAAATAAAGAAACTTTACCCTTTTTATGATTGTTCTAATGAAATGAAGCAATATTCAATAAATAGATTTTGCAGTAAATGAACAAGTACAGCCCATAAAATCTGTTGAAATCTGGAAAATTAACTGATGTAAATGCATGGAAAATTCCAGAATTTATCCAAGCGATCAAGATCACTCCCTAAACCTGATTGATGTGGATTAGTTCAGTCCTTTAGAGTAATTGTAAATCTGTTATGAAATGCAGAAAATTAGGAGCAGATTTACAGTAAATTAAACAATCAAGTGCCCAAGCAAATTAATCAATATGATTTCAGTAGTGCTTAGGCCTAATTAATTCCGACTAGAAATTGATTAGCTAGGTGCAAGCCTAAATTAATATGCAAATGATTCTAAACCCTAGGCTTGAACAAAACTTGAAATCTAGGAATGACAGACAGCAAGGCACAGTTCAGATTTCAATGGGTAAAGTAGAAAATTAAAGGGAAATTTTAAGGTTTTTTAGATGGTGGTTGGGGGAAAGGCAAGTGATTTTAACTTTGGGCTAATGAGGTCCTAAATTCTAATGACAGATCACAATGGGCTGTTTTTTTATGGTTTCTAGGACTCTGGCTTTGATGCAAAGTTCTCCACGAAAGGGTCACCTTAGAGGCATAAATCTTCAGCTAGCAACCTAGCATATACTCTAACACTGGAAGATTGGACTTGCAATCACTCCTGAAGGATGCCAAGAACAAGCAATCTATCAATGGCTAAAGCATATACGAAAGGAAAAATATTTTCATTTACTTTCTTTCAAGCAGTAAATTTTACCATTCAATGAACTAGATTGACTAACCTTACGATGAAGAGGGTTTAAGCATCACATCCAAGCTTGATCTACCATAACATATGTTTCATATCATAAGATAGGTCTTGACATACACCTCTAGCTTTAGACAAAAAGAATTTGATCTCTCTATGATCCAACCAACAACAAATTACAAATGAGAGGGCAGCCTCTTATATAGAATTTAGGCTATGTTACCCCTCATATTGTATGAGGGTAATCCAGCAGACGACTATGATGACTTCATTTAGATTCTAGATCCTAACACAAGATAATCAGTTACACACGGCGTAGAGTCCCTTGGGGTGATTTTCATGTTATATTATTGTAAAGTATTGTTTGATGGGATGTATATACTATGTGTAACGCTCCCTCCTTCAAAAATGGTGGGCACACTCCATTTAGACCAATTTAACCCCTCAAACTATGCTAGTCTCATCTCTTGTTTGTTGGATTTTGTAGACAAGATTCCCTGATTTATGGGATTTATGTCTGGAAATCTCTAGTTTTTGGATTTTGGGGACAATATGTTGATTTTAGGGCCCAATTTGGATTTTGGTTGGGGATTTCCTCTTTCTATGGGGGGTGCACCTCTTTGGGACATAATCCATTGATTCCAGCGGGAATTCCCCCCCTCTCCCCATGTGGCCTATCTCCTCTTAGAGGTGGCACACTTCTCTATGCATGAGATCAACACTTGGCTAAGCTTTCTTAGAGGTGGCACACTCTCTCTATGCATCTGTCAAGCTTTTGAAAAGCCAGAATCCGGATATTTAATTATATAATTTAAATATTTAAGACTGATAAAATAATTAATTGATGGATGATGTTTATAAATAATATTTTTTTTAACAGAAGTCGAAGAAAATTTGTATATATATATAAAAATGCTGAGCACAAGCATCCTTACAGAGTATAAAACCAAAATTTTGAGCTGATTATATGTAAAGAGATAGAGGTTTCTATACTACTAACAGAGAAGTAAATAATTCACGACTGATTGCTAAAATATCAAATCCATGGAAGGGTACTGTTTAACAAACTGACTATTCAACAAAATGCAAAAAACATTAAATAGACATATGTGAGTGACCTATTTCTTCTGTCCTTCCATCCCTCGAACCAACTAAGCGACCGAGGGCTCTTCCATTTGATAGTCATCAACTGCTGGAGTTTCCTGGCAATGGCTGCACTGAGTCATATTGGTTAGCTTTTGGACTTCCTCCTTGATTATGTCAACTGTCCCCATCAGTTCGTGAAGATCACGAGTGTTATCATCTATCCTGGTTTGCCATATACTTTGCATCAGCTGTCGCTGCCCTGTTTTCGTTAACGCCTGTCCCTACCATTTTGAAGATCCATTTTGAAGATCCAACGCATTCCACTTTTCATTTATGAGAGAGCTGCTTTTATCTCTTCAATGTCCTTCGAAGTCGCCATGATATCCTGAGCACGAGGATGGTTCTGTAGAAGAGAAAGACCGTTGCTGCGGAGAGAATCAGAGGTAGTTCTGAATGAAACTGAAGTGGGAGTTTTGCACCAGTTCTTTGTTAACCACGGAGGCTCTTCACCAATGAAGCCGCTGGAGGACAGGAATGCTAGGTCGCGCTCTAGCTGTGAGCTAAACAGGTCCGCGAATGTAATGTCCTCTTCCTTTTAGGCCTTGAGGCCCATACCGCTAACCTATGTGATTCCTGTGGGTTCGAGCGGTTACTGATAGCTAGGGAATCAGATCAGGACTGATGCCATCCATAGAAGATCTAGGGCATCCTCACTTGGTTGAGAAGGGCCACCTGGGCCAAAGGCCACCTTCATGCATGACCATGCTCTTTTTAGGTCTCCATCCGCATGCATGCAAGTCAACGGCAAATTAGAAGATAAAGTGACCTAATTAGGTCAAAGATTAGGTTTTGCGCAGTTGAACTTTATAAATAGAGAGTAAAGCAAGAGGAGACCTCACTTGTGATTATTATTATTTTGGGAGCACTTGGATAGTAGCACAGCGTGCAGCACAGCAGTTGGGGTTGGAGACGGAGTCTTCAGCTAGCAGGATTTCGGCAGTGAAACATCTGTCCTAGTCTTATTCCAGGTAAGCCATACTGGTTCACCACTTGTTCTTTAGTACATTCATCAGTTATATAGCACAGGGTATAGATTGTTGCAGTGGCACGGTGCAGCCGTAAGAGGGGTTTTTCAACCAGAAAGCCCTAATCAGCTATTGGGCCTTCAGATCTCAGTTTCCTTCCGAAACTCAGGCATCATTCTTACCATCAGCTACGTACTCCGGCACTCCTTGATTATCAGCTCCATCTGAGCTCATCCGAAGTCGTTATCAGCATTTCCGGGATTACAGGGGCGTGAGCAGCTGCCTCATTGAACCTAGACGCTATCCTGCTTAGGGTGTCAGATCTTCAGCATAATCCAGTCAATCTCTCTGGCACAGCGAGGCTATCAGCCCTGCAAATCGGCGGATCCATCGGACACCTCCTTCCTTGAGGGCGTCACCTTCTTCTCTGATTGGGCGTCTTATTGCTAGAGCATTCACCGGAGGCAGGAGAGATCAGTTCCTCTCCGATCCAGATCTCAGTACTTGCAGACTTTTATCTGCAGCAGTTCAGCCAGTTATCAGTGGTAAGTGT
>LPNX010954878.1:461603-501524 GCA_001517045.1 Pseudotsuga menziesii
CAGTTTCCTTCTGAAACTCAGGCATCATTCTTACCATCAGCTATGTACTCCGGCACTCCTTGATTATCAGCTCCATCTGAGCTCATCCGAAGCCGTTATCAGCATTTTCAGGATTACAGGGGCGCTAGCAGCTGCCTCATTGAACCTAGACGCTATCCTGCTTAGGGGTGTCAGATCTTCAGCATAATCCAGTCAAACTCTCCGGCACAGCGAGGCTATCAGCCCTGCAAATCGGCGGATCCATCGGACACCTCCTTCCTTGAGGGCATCACCTTCTTCTCTGATTGGGCGTCTTATTGCCGGAGCATTCACCGGAGGCAGGAGAGATCAGTTCCTCTCCGATCCAGATCTCAGTACTTGCAGACTTTTATCTGCAGCAGTTCAGCCAGTTATCAGTGGTAAGTGTGCATTCTATCTCACAAACCCTAACCCTAATTTTTCCTATAAAATAGGGATTTTTGCCTGGCAGTCTGTAAGCCCAGTTGTATCAGCATATTTGTTTAGAAATAGAAAATATCGGGATTTGGGATATTACAGCGAACAAAGTGGTTATGTCTCTTTCGGAAGAAATCGGGCGAGAAGAGTGTTGCTCAGGTTCGCAAGGAGGGACGGGAAGCGAATTAAAAGAACTCATCATTCTCAACAAATCTAAGAAGCGTGCCAACGATCCGGAATGAATTTCGAAGAGCCGAGAGGAAGGCCTGTTCATTAACTTCTTCACATGGCCGTGACCGCCACAAGTCCTAAGCAGTCGTGTCGAGGGACACGTGTTGGACATGCAGCTGGAGAGAGTGAAGAGGGTGTTCATGAGTAGTGACCAAGACAACCCCCAAGAAACGTAGGACCTAGGGAACATGTTTATGAAATTGGTGACCCTTCCCAAATTATTCCTAAATTATTTTTAGTACCTTGATTTGCCAACTTGTCCGCTATAGAATTATTCCCTCTGAGAATATGGTCATATGTGGCTTGAAGAGCTGGGTTATTTCGGCTAATGCGATCGTATATTCTTTTGTAGTTAGCTGCGCCATATTTGTAACATTTCCTCATTTTTTGAATTACCTCTTTTGAGTCTCCAAAGACCAAAATTTTGTTGATGTTGTTTTGTCTAGCTGGTTCCAAGCCAAGATATAACGAGAGCCATTTAGCTTCATTATTAGACTTTCGTCCAATCTCCCAAGCAAAGGAAGTGACTGTATTTCCTCCGAGATCAAAGATTATCCCCAGATGTTTATAAATAATATTAATAACTATTATAATTCATAATTATGAAGTTACTATTATATTATAATTCCAATTATTTATATGGCTTGTTAATTGTTATTACTTATATCTAATTTAATTGATATTGATTATAAAAAGGTAAAATCACTTTACCCCATTTGCTAAATCGTATAAAAACAAAATACCCTTACTTTTCCGAAGTAAAAGTGGGTGCCCTATGGCATCCGTTTGGTCGTGGGTTCGCTGGGCTGTAGGCCACTTTGAGCAGCATATCCGCTATCCATTTGAGGCCATATGTTTGAGCCTGACGGCGCTTGCTCTTGCTGGTTTCAATACACTTTAACAAATCGTGGCACAAGCGGCTTCGAAAGCCACTAGCTCCAAAATCGATGGGACAGTGAAAGCGCCACGGATCCAGAAGCGACGGGCTCCAAAAGCAATGGGACACGAACGTCACAGATTGCAAAAGAGACAGGATAGTCCAATATTGAAATTATTTTTTCAGTTTTACTGGAAGCCAATTCCGGGTGGATCTTGGTGAATCCGTATCCATATCCATACCAGATCCGGGGATATGTGCATCCATCGGTCAGGGTGGATGGATCCGGTAACACATATTTTTTGTGAAGATGATTTGATGAGAGTATTTGTTTGCACATTAGAGGATGATGCACTAGATTGCTGTGATGGTTTTGGTTGCAAAGAGGTTTCTTCTATTGCATATTTCTTCAAGAAGTTTATCCATCATTGACATGATGAAGAATAGTGCAAGATTGAGAAGGTTATTAAATATTTTATTGCTCTCCTTCCTACTAAAGCACGTCTTGATTCAAATGAAGTTAGTGAGGATGCCCTTGAAGAAGCAAATAAAGAAGTACATGAAGTTTATGAAGAAGCTCAAGAAGCCTCTTTTGGAGATCTTGTTGAAGAGCCTCCTTATGATCCCATTGAAGCAATGGCTTAAAGCGAACTGCCACAACCTTAGTTGTGCTTTGTAGACTACATTGTAAAGGAAGATCGGTAGAAGCTGACCAAAATTTGTAGGTCTGTCCACCTTCGGAATTAAAACTATGAATGTGGAATTGAAGTCAAGCAACACCTTCTTGGTGGTTCGAACCTCCTCCACAACCCTTAGCAAGTCCTCTCCAATTAAATTGAAAAAGCCCAAAAAAATTCAATTGCCACCCGTTCGAACCAGGACTCTTGCCCTTTTGAAATTTCAACATAACTCTATGAAGTTCCTCAAGAGTTATTGGGGTGAAAATCTTGTTATTGACTTTTTGCGAAACCAACCTAGGGAAGTGGGAACATACTTTTTGACAATTTTAGCCATATTAGCTGACGCAGCTCCTTGTAAGCCTCAGAGAAATACTGCACTCCCAAAGCTGCAAGTTACCTTGAACAATATCCCTCGCCGAGTCCTCCAGTTTCCAAATGGAGTTTTTGCTTAGCAAAACTGTGGAAAAAAGAGGTATTTTCATCCCCCAACGAAATCCAAATTTCATGACTCTTCATATGCTAGTTCGCTTCTCTATTTGTGAGCAATTTAATTTTCCTACCTTCCAATTTAGACAATATGTATAATTCGGCTTCGGTAAAGACCCCAGTTACATATTATTATATAGGGCATTGATCTCCTACTCCACCTCTCTTAATAGACTATCCCTTGCCTTAAATTTCCGAATTAAACACACCACAACCTTCTGCAAAACAAAACAATTTATGCGACCTTCTTCCAACCGATTAGTAAACCTCCCAGTAAATTAAAAGCATCATTCCACATAAATTCATACCCTTGGAACATGGAACGTAAACTATCTAAGATCAATGAACCATCACACATTGTTTCATGGATAAAAATTACATTTGATGAATCCTTTTTAATGAGCCTATGTAGGGCCAATCTTTTACATGGGTTGGTCAGTCCCATATCATTATAAGGTAGAATCTTCATCGAGGAACCCTATCAGTAGGCTTGTGATCTCTAAGCACCCGATTGATAGACAATTGTTTACCTTGAGGTATCTCCACAACCACCTTTGCCTATGCACGACTAAGACTTTTGACCAGCTATGGGGATTGAACAATCCTTCCTTATGTCCAGACCCAAACCAATGAAAGATACCTCTTTGGGCAATATTTTTGTCCTCTTGGATCTAAATTCATAAGGACTTTGGGTTCTTGAGTCAATTGATATATCCCTAGAAATAGACAGAGGGGAAATCTCCTCCTTGGCCCCAGAAAGCGGGCTTGTTCCTCTCGAGACTCTGATCAATACCACATTCAAAGCTTTCTAAACCCCCCTTTGAACAAAAACGAAGATTTAACTAAACATTGGGATTAATATGAAGTAACTTCTTGTTAGTCCCATTACCAATCAATACTAATACATTTCCTTGAAAAGGAGGGGAAAAATGTAGTGTGCAATTGGTACTAGTTGACTTATCAATCTCTAAATGGTCACCAGATGGATAGCCATCAGTTGAATCAAAATTAGTAGGCTCCGAAGGCCACACCACCAACTTCTCCTATGGAGAAGCCAAACCTTGTACTAACCCTTGAGGCACCCCCTCTTGTGAAGTTAAGCCACCATCGTTCGCCACAAATTGACCAGCGTCAACTTGAGTTGAGGGGTCTAGCCTTGCCAACTTCAAATCCAAAGTGCATACATGTGAATTTACCAACGAAATATCTGCTATCTTCGCTCCTACTCGAGGAGGAACCGGTTTTGCAAGGGATGTATCGACTTGGATCAAGAGTGGATTTGAAGGAAGAGTGGTACCCACATGATCTACTTCAATGATAGTCCCAACCCCAGGGGCTTCCTGGGATGTACACATTGAATGTGACTTCATTTGAGGAGATTGTGGGGGATCCATGACTGTGACTCCACCCCCTTTTTGCCTCCAGACTTGCTTCGTAATGCCCTTTGGGAAATCTTCTACCATGTACCCAACCACATGGAAGAAAATACAACGAAATTGTTTATTGCAATAATTTTATAGTTGCATAATGATAGTGTCACCTATCACCACTTCCAAACGATCCACTAATCCTACCGACAGGTTGAAAGAGACCAAAACTTTCGCCATAGTCCTTTGGGAGCTATACTTATATGAAGGGTCTACAAAAATAGTTTTTCCAATAGTATTCCCCATGTTTGTGAGAAATTTGTCATTCCACAATTCTACAAGTGATCCCGACCATACCTGGATGAGCAGAGGCACCTATGTGAACTTGACCATCTACGACCTATCTGTCTCATCTGCCGATGGGATTTCTCCCATACCTGGCTGAGAACCTGGACAAGTAGAGGTACCTGGGAAAAAGTATGGTAATTGTCTCTCAGTCATCTCTCCCTTTCAAGGAGGGATACGTTCTCTTCTACTCCAAGTTTTCCGCGAAAGTATTCAAGCTTCATCCTGGGAAGAGGCTTGGTGTGAACATCTACAGTCTGGTCGTTTGTCGGAATATACTGGAGCTTGACAACACCTTTCTGCACCATAAAATGTATGAAGTGATATCAAATCTCTATGTGCTTCGACTTGTCGTGAAATACAGGATTCACTGACATCTGCACACAACTCTGTTTATCATGATGAATCACGGTTGGATCTGGAATCTGGCCAAACAATCTTGCAAGAAGTAAACGAAGCCAAACTGCTTCTCGGGTTGCTGAACTTGCAATCATATACTCGGCCTCTGCAGTATTGAGAGCTACTGAGTTTTGCTTCCTATTGTACTAGGAAATTACTGCAGAACTCAAACTGAAACAACATTCTGAAGTGCTCTTCCTATTAGTAGTGCATTCAAACCAATCTGAGTTTGTAAACCCTTGCAATCTCAAGTCACAATTTGAATTCTATCGTGGATCATATCCCACAGTGCCACATAAGTATTTGAGCACATGTTTTGTAGCAGTCCAGTGAATCTGCCTTAGTTCGCACATGAATTGGCTGAGGGCATTCACAGCAAAACAAATATCTGGTCTAGTGTTTGTTAGATACATCGAGGACCCAATCATGTGGTGATACATAGTGGGATCGATCAAATTTGAATCTGAAGCAGAATCTCTCAGCGTCTTCAAATTTGCATCCATCAAAGTAGCTATGGACTTGCAGTCCAACATTCCAAATCTCTTCAAGTTCAGTATATCCATGGTGTATTTTCCTTGACCTAGGAAAATCTTCTTATGCCTTATCATACTTCTAATACCAAGAAGTAATGCATCAACAATATCATTGAGAAAGGCTGTCTTGACATCCATCTGATACAACTTCCATCCCATAGCTAAAGTAATAGCAATGATCGATCTGATGGAAGTATATCGAACCACAGGAGCAAATGTCTCATCATAATCGACTCCCTCTTTCTTAGAGAACCTATGGCAACAAATTTGGTCTTGTATTTTTCAATGCTGCCATCTGCTCCATGCAGAGCTTCATGCTCCTCTGCATTCTGCAAAATCTGTCGTGCCCATCTGGGTCTTTTTCGGCTTACTACCATATCTGTGGGAGCATCATCTGGCTGAACTGGATCAATCGGACTGATCGGTTTATTCATTTCTCCAGACTCATTCTTAATGTTTGGAGGGGGAGATGATCTCATCTCTTCATCGTCATCGATCTCCATATCTGATCCTCTTCCTTTTCAGATAGCCATTTCTTCTTCAAAGGTTACATCCTGACTGACTTCAATTTACCTTGATCTTGGGATGTATATTCTGTAAGCCTTTGAAGACTTGCAATATCCCACGAATGTTCCCTTCTTACCTAAAGATTCTAACTTGGGCACATGAATGTAGACTAGAAAGTAATTATCCATCCTTGTGACGACTAGGTTCATCAAGGATCCTTCGAGTCACAACAACAGTGTCATTAGGTTTCTATCATATGTAATAGATTAGAATCCTTGTCTTTGAGGGATAACTCCCTCTGTCTCTCAAAAGTCGGTTGAGTAAATCCTGTTGAAGTAATAGATAGATCGACATTCGTAGAAGCCTTCTGCTTCTGATCACCAAATCTCTACATGAGATCATTCTGGGTCTAAGAGTCATAATACATGCTTCTAGAGGCTTTCTGCTTCTGTTCCGTTCGTATATCAATGGGATCACTTATCCTTGTAGATCATGGCATTCCCTACAAGTCAAATCCCATAAGATGGTTAGCAATATTTCATAAACAATGTATTAACAAAATAAAGTAGGCAACCTTTTAGTCAATGCTTCGACACAACACACGTAAGGGCATTATTCGGATGCCTATGGTCTCCATTATAACATACCATTAATAGTGTGTACTACTCCAGTCTGTTATAAGGGAGTTGTCATCCTAGATGGGTTGTGCAACATGACAGGTTATTTAATTACCTGGATTTAGAAATATAGATCTGTGTAAAACATATTAAAAAATAATCATATCTAATCTACTAGAGCATGCAAAATCAAATACTTATCTTTTGTAGTTTTGTGGCTGGACTCCCACTTTCAGAGTCCACTGATCTTCATATGCTTTCTTGATGATCATCACAGTCTGGATCTTCATATCATTTCTTAGAAGAAGAACTATGGATGATCATCCTTCCTTGGCTCCTTGTGAGGGGGGTCTTCTTCTACATTAGCAGTTGAAGCTTCATGCTTCCTTTTGATTGAACTTTGATAGCTACTGGCATAATGATCGTATTTATTGCACGTGTAGCACTGTATTTGAGATAAATCCTTCTTCTTTTGTTTCTTCTGATATGGGGGAGGACTTGATCTCGTATCGTGGTGCTTGTGATTGAAGGACTTCCTTTCCCTTGCCTTTCTTGGCATGAGATATGAACGTTTGATTCTCCTCAGGTTGGGCACCATGAATTCTTTGGCGTGCTGTGATTCTTGTTTCTTCCTAAGTGCATTATGCCTATAGCTTATCAAATTTGGGAAACTTGGTTCAACCACTTATAGTTTGGATAAAAGACTCCCAAGATGGTGGGAGACCATTTAAGTTGGTCATAACGAGATCCTTTTCTTCAAGATTGTCTCCACTAGACTTTAGCTTGTCCCGGAGCTCGGTGATCCTCATGAAATATGAGGCAATATTCTCGGACTTTGTCATCTTCATATTCGACAGTTTATTTCTCAATGTGAGAGTCACATTGATATTACTGTGTTCAAATAGCTTCTTTAAGGTTTTGAACATCTTCCTCGTTGTCATCTTTTTTGAGATCTGAGGAACCAAATGGTCTTTAACTGAGTCCACCAAAATCCTTCTTGCTTTGGCATCATTCTTCCTCCAGTGAGGTTTATCTTCTACGGCCTCTGGTTCTAGGACCTTTTCATTTACACACTGTAATAGGTCATTTTCTTCTAGTAGGAGAACAACCCTAGACTTCCAGGGGATGAAGTTGGAAGCTCCTTCCAGACGATCTTCAACCTTCATGCTGGTCATCCTGACTGTAGATCTGGATCTAAAACCCTAAAAGAGACTAGGTCAAAACTAAAACCCTAATTTCTGTTGCAGCTGCAGAATTAGGTCAAAATTGAAAATTCTCAGAATTGAATTTTGTCTTCACCAAAAGATGCGCCCTCCTTAGAGCGAAATTCCCAAGGCTCTTTTTCTGCCAAAAGGTTGAGTGAAGACCTTGAAAGATGAAACCTTAGTTTCGATAGGTTTTTGAGAGAGTTCCAGAAATGGCTTCTTATAGCACTGCTTTGATACCATGTTCTATTTTCATAAGATTATAGCAGTATATCTTAATTGCATTTATCAATAGGATCACTAGAAGATAGACACAACACAGAACAATAACACAACAATAACACGGGTATTTTATCCTGGGCAGTGTTTTAAAAATTGGTCTGACCGGTTTTGGAACCGATCGGTTCACCAGTTCGGTACCAAATCGGTTGAAACCGGCAGACAAACCGGATCGGTGACCGGTTTGTTATTGAACCGGTCGGTTCGGTCACCAAACTGGTCTGACCGGCCGAGTTTTGAACCTGACCGGCCGGTTACGACCCATCTCAACAATTTGTCATTTTTTATTTTTATTTTTATTGTTTTAACTTTTAACTTTTGTTTTTTGACCTGACCTAAAGGCTAATCCCTAACCTAACCCAACCCAACCCAACCCAACCCAACCCAACTACAAATAATAACAAGTTGAAGACACTCACTCAATTTTTGTTTGATGTTTGGAGTCTAGAGTGGAGTTGCTAACTTGCTACAGCGGCAGCCTGAGTGGACAGTGGAGTTCGACAGTGGTAGTGCTGACTCGCTGAGTGGATAGTGCTGAGAGGAGTCTGGACAGTGCTGAGTGGAATCATGGATTATAATCTTGAAAATGTTGTTTTTTTTAAATTTAAATATTTTGTCTTTTTTAGCAAACCGATTCATTAAATTCAAATCAGCCGATTTATGACTGATTCATTACCGATTCCGATTTCGATTCCGAGTTGACCCTCGACCGATTCCGAGTCCGATTCCGATTTTTAAAACTATGATCCTGGGAAACCCAAATGGGAGAAAACCCAGCAACCTTGGTCTAGAGATGATAATTCTTATAACAATGTACAATGAATAAGAAAGAGAAAATATGGAAATACTTTCCAAAGATAGAAACCCTGAAAATAGGCTTCTTCTGCAGTATATGCGAACTTCTCTCTCTCCCAGAAAACTGTGAACTTCACTTGTGTTGCTGTGTGGAATAATGAGGGGCACCTCCTATTTATACAGATTTTCCACTAATATTTTCACTGGGGCCGACTTCTCTTGGGGGAGCAATATATTTTATATTTTATAGTTTATTTTATCTTTTCTTTTGCTTTCTTTTCTCCCCAAGGTCTACATTGTTCTTCTAGGGTTTGTATGATTGATTACAATAAGTTCATCTCCTGTAGGAGGTACAATACAAGAACAATAAGAATAGCTTCTGAAGTTGCACAAACTCCAACAGTGATCACTGTACTTATTGAAGGATCTATGCTGCTGGAATTTTTTGGTTAAGGCTGTTCACTTAATTTTTGAGGCTGCCCTAGCTGGGGATGGAGGTTAAGTGTGGCACATTTAGGTCCTCTTGATCTTTTGGTGAAATCAGATTCGAAGACTTGATATAATGGTGGCTGTTCATTCAATCAGAAGGTTGTCTTGCTTTGTCTACTTCATTTATTGTTTCATACGTGGCTGTCCTTTAATTGTTCATGGTTGCACATTATTACTTGGCTGATTTTGTACTTGTCGCGAGGAGCATATTTGGAAGGGCCCTCCTTTAATTTTATGCATATAGAAATAAAATCTATGTGGTTGGTTAGAACATGTTTATAAGAGCCTAACTACACCTCCCTCCATACTGATTGATTCTAGATCATGATTTGATCAGCCAATTGGATAGACATTGGGTCTTGGCAGTTCACCATCCCTTTATTTATAAAGAACATTATAAATAATATTTTGTAGGGTTTCTCACTTGAGCTAAAAAATAACTAGCCTAAAGTGAGAGGGAGGGTCGCTATGGTGACAGTGGGAAACCTTCTTAAGTGCCTTTAGGGTTGCACTTCTTTTAGAGTGTTGTCCGTCGAGATGCACACCAGCAGCATAAATCTTTCGAAAGCTGTCTCCTCACTACAAGTGGGAGAAGTGTGGCCTTGGGGGCAAGCAATGAGCCAGGTATTGTCACCTAAATCCCAGCTCCTCCGTTTAGGCTAACTCCTAATGAAGCCAAGGGGGGTTGTCCCTAACAAAGAGTTTTCTATGGCTGTTGTGTTTTAAGTGTTTTTAGGTGTTGTGGATGCAGATGGGTGTTTTTTAGGAGTTTTACAATGAGATCACAGTTTACAAAAGTGAGATAAACAAAAGATAAAAAGCAATCCATGTTGCGATCACAAGACACAAGATTTAGAGATAAACAATACAATGAAGACTTGTGAAATAAGATAGCATCCACAGATAAATAACTAAGACAAATTCCAATGGACAAATGGCCCAAATTAATGATGTTGCATAAAAGTTAAAAAAGACCAGTGCCAAATGGAGTCAAATATAAGAAGTGCTTGCGGATGCTGAAGATACAAATCTCAGAATAATGTTGGTGAGAATGTTGTGCAAATTATCTTGGTTGATTTTATGAGTTTTAGTGATCTTGATTATTAAGTCTAAGAAAGCAAGGTATGAGTCCAACCGAAAAAGTATACCTTCAATGGCTCCCCTTGGTGACCTGACAGACCGTCCAGTATTCTAGGCCAGGTGTCCAAGGAACTTTAACTAGCAAGCTAGAACTCTATGATAACGGTGATTTACGGTGCCACCAGTAGGAATTTCCCCACTACCTGAGTATTTCTTGAAACAACGCCGGTTCGTTGGTTTATGGGGGTGAAGATTTTATTATGGTTATCACTTGTAAGATGAACAAATCCAGTCACTGTTATGAGTACTCCAACCCCTTAGGGAAGGCAGAGCATACTTGGTGGTGGAAAGCAACGAAATAAATTTTAAAAAGGGGGATGTGAGGTTGAAGTTTTTTTATTAAGAGCGCAAGAAAAAACTCTCCGATAGAGAGCACTCTTGATCCGCCTTATGGCGAGATTCAAAAGATTTTGGATTCCTTTTATTACTTAGCAAAATGATAAACAAAATTAATCTAAAAAATTAAACCTCTCCAATACAGAGTGCTCTTGATCCACTTTTCAGTGAGATTCAAGAGGCTTTGGTTCTTTTTACTGCAAGAAGTTAGGAAACAAAAGAAATAAAATATTTATTAATGCAAGAAATATGTTGGCCAAACTTATGCGTCACTTTTTCGATTAGCCTCCACTAATCGGCAAAGCCTTTGGGTGGAGGTGAGAGCATAATTCGTGGCGACGAAGAATGGTTTTATCTCTAAGTTACCTTTGAAAAAATAAAACACTGAATTAAACAGAAAATGTGAAATAAGTATGCACCCTGCACTAAAAAGTGAGTGTGTGAAGTGGTGGGGTTAGAAAAAGGCAATGTCACAAAAAGTGACAAAGACACAAATCCCCCCAGGGGGGATGGGATGTGGGTGCTGGTTACCCCACTGCTCTCGTTTAAATCTTTTACAATTTTTATGATGAAGACAGAGTGCTTCTTAGTCCAATAAACTTGGATCTAAGAGCTTACAACGGTACATCAAGAAACTATATCAAAGCGGGTGTCCACTGGTTTGTTTTTAGGCCTCCTTGATGTTCTTGGTCACTCCAAAACTTCACTTTTATGCGCAGCCCTGCTAAAAACCAGCGAGCTAACAATGTTATAAAATGACGGGAAAGACAATGCAAAAAATAAAAAAAATTGAAAAGTTTTGTACTAAGAGAATTCTTTTGAAATTTTTGCATGTAAGTACAAATTCCTAACTTAGATCTAATCGAATGATGAAGTTCTTCTGAAAACAAATTAGGTATGAATGCTTAAAGAATACTAGATCAAATACCAAGCAAGAAAGAGTAGATCTATTTCTTAAGCATAATTAACAGGTAACCGGGAGAAGGAGAAATTTTGAGTTTGAAAAAGGAAGAAGAGAAAGCTTTGCTCAAGCTTGAATCCTTCTGAGATTCGAAGGCATGGCATTCATGGGCATAAGAACATGTAGACTTCTCAAGGTCTGAAGAAGAGGGAGATGCAACTGAACTCTTCCCCTTACTCCAATGTCGTAACCTGCAAAAAACTTGTTCACACTTGCACAAAAAGGATCAAATCTAGTATATTTAACAAATGGAAACCAAAAGGAACATGAATATAGCTTAATAAAAATGCTACTCTCGAATCTAAATGAGCCAAAATATTAGTAAATAAATTGAAACGTCAAATATTTACCCCATGTGTTTAATAAAAATCCTCCAAGCTAGACCGATTACCAATTTACTCCAAGCATAAACAAGCTAGAACAATATTACCTCAATGAGCATACACCATTCACCATAAACATCAACACCAATGGACCTCCAAAGTCTCAATATTATTCAGATAAACAACATTAGTACATGAGCAGAGGTTCCTTGCTTCTGTCCAGAATGAGGAAGAAGGGCCTCTATTTATACAAAAAACTAAGCCCCAGGGGGGAATTATGAACTGAAGATCAACTTAGCATGTAACTGAGTTGAACCAGAGGTGGAACTGGAGAGGTAAATGCCACCTCTCCTACCAACTGAAACCCCCAAAGGCCACGTCACCCAAACACTAGCTACCAACGTGAACTCTCATGCTTGATTCAAGGGAAAAACTCACGCTTGAAAGTGGCGTCAATCTTCACGTGCGAGTATTAACCAACCACTCGTATGCATGAATGAAGGATGCCAATACTAAAACTAACCAAAGCTTTATTAAAACATTAATACACGGCGAGGGGTCCACTCTCATCCCACTTAGCGCAACCTTCACATTTGGTTCAAGCGTGAAAGCTTTCATGTTGATGTCACCTCTCCCTTTATTAATTCGCAACCACTCGCTTGCTCCCTTGGTGATATATCAAAGTAAAACCAATGTAATATTATAACTATGTAAAGAGGGATTCACCCCAATTTCTTTCAAACGCAAGCTTCTCCTTGGGTTAGCGTGAGTCTCTCATGTGGGTGATGTCATCCTTTTAATAAACAAAATGTAAACTCCACTTTTATCCAAAATTTTGTTTACCATCACAACTTAAAAAGGATTGCATGACATAAGGGCCCACATGCCATGTCATTTTCTTTTTTTAAAAATTGATTTTTGACTTTTTAAAATATTTGACTTTGGTGCATTTCTTCATAATTTAGCAATTAAATGCCATTCTGGTGCTTCGTTAGTCAAATGATGCCTTCTGGGATGTTTCAGCTAGCCGAAACATAGCGAAAGTGGCCCCTAGGGTAAAGATGCTGCTCCGGGCTTGAAAATGAGCCCAACCATGCCAAAAACGGACTCCGGCTCACACTTTTTTTCCATGTTGAATTTTTTCCATTTAAACCATTAAAAAATGGCTTAAAAAACGGAAAAAAATTATTTTTTCTTGGAATCAAACGAAATTCTAAGGGGACCTAGTACATCTTCATACGACTCAATCGGAATGCCTAGCATGTTGAAAAACACTGACACGAAGGCTCTAATAACCTCCCATGGCGGAAACACCAAGACAACTACCCTAGCTTTGGAGGTGTGAGCATAGTTTTAAAAATCGAGCTGACCGGTCGGTTCACCGGTTCGGTACCAACCGGCAGGTAAACCGGATCGGTGACCTGTTAGTTACCGAACCGGCCGGTTGGTAACCAAACCGGTCTGGTTCGGTAACTAACCGATCTGACCGATCCAGTTGGCAATTTACTGTTTTTTATTTTTTATTTTTTTGATTTTCTTTTTAATTTTAAGTTTTAACTTTGTTTTTTATTTTTTTATATTTTATATTTTACTAACCTATCTACCTAACCTATCCCTAACCTAACTACCCAACCCAACTACAAATAACATCTACCGGTCCCCTTCAAAAGTTCATATTATTTCTTTTGTTTGGACTTTGGAGTTTTGAGAGTTGAGACTTGGATGCGGTTTGAACTTTGGAGTGGACTGTGTGTAGTGTGGAGCTGCACTTGCTAACAACGATCGCCAGTGAGTGCTTACTGCTTAGTGGACAGAGCTGAGAGGAGTTGACAGTGGACTGTGGCAGTGAAAAGTGTTGAGTTGGGTGGAGGACAGTATTCAAGAAGTGGGCAGTCAGAGTCTTCATTGTTCAAGGATAATATCAGAGATTCAGAGGTAAGCAACAAATTTATTATTTATTTAAGTTTATGACATATATTTTATAAAAAAATTAAAATTTCTATTTATCTAAGTTAAAATTTCTATTTATGTAATTTTGTATTAAATTTTAATTATTAAACATAGATCTCTTTTGCAAAAAATTTATAATTTTAAACAGTAATTCTATAATTTATTATTTTACCAATTAGTAAAAGAGATGAAGATCCCCTATATTTTTATAATTTTATAATTTTGCTCGTTGTTGTTTCAACTTTCAGCCTAACCAAAATGGCCCCAAAAGCAAAAGATCCGGCATGGGCCCATGCAGATGTTGTTGATGGGGTGATGTATTGCAAGTATTGCAAGAAGTTGATTAAGGGTGGTGGAATATACAGGCTTAAACAACACTTGGCTGCCATCAAAGGGCAAGTGAAGGCATGTGAAGCTCCACTAGATGTCATTGGACAAATTAGAGCTAAAATGCAAGAATATTTTAAGAAGTTTGAAGAGACTAAGGCTAGGCAAAGAGAGTTAGAGGAAGACGTAGGAAAGAAGAGGAGGCTTGCTGAAATGATGGGTGGGACCTATGCTCCGGGTTCAATTGAAGGCTCTTCATCTATCCCTTCTACCGATCTTAGGGATCCTTTTCAGTATGTTGCACCCTCCGACACTACACAAGAGAAGGGTAAATCAAAAAAGAAGGGTGGCATTCTAAGCTATTTTACATCCTCTGCTAGTGCCAATGCTTCTCATATGTCTCCAACACATGTTCAACCCACCTTAGATGACCATTGGAAGAAGAAATACAAAGAAGCTGCTTATGAGTACATAGCTAGATGGTGGTATGATGCTGATCTCCCCTTCAATGCTGCATGCTCTTCTTATTACCAACCTATGTGGGATGCTGTTATAGCTATTGGTAAGGGCTTCAAAGGCCCTAGTATGCATGACTTGAGGGGATCTCTTTTGCAAAAAGAGATAGTGTCCATAGAAGAATATCTGAAGGTTTTCAAACAGTCATGGGTTAGAACATGATGCACTATCATGTCAGATGGATGGACCGATCAGAAGGGTCGTACTCTCATAAACTTTCTTGTCTCTTGCCCACGAGGAACCATGTTTTTGAGATCAAGTGATGCATCTGATTAGGTGAAAGATGCAAATCTGTTATTTCGTCTTTTGGATGAGGTTGTTGAGGAGGTGGGGGCAAGTAATGTTGTACAAATCATCACAGATAATGCCTCTAACTATGTTCTTGCTGGTAAGATGTTAGAGGAAAAACATAAAACCATATTCTGGACTCCATGTGTAGCACATTGCATAGACCTCATGCTTGAGGACATATGCAAACAAGATTGGATCAAGGACACTATAGAGCATGCCAAAAGCATCGCCAAATACATCTACAACCACGGTTGGGTATTGAGCTTGATGAGGAGACACACACAGGGAAGGGAGCTTGTTAGGCCTGCAGTTACTAGATTTGCAACTCACTTCCTTACATTGCAATCTCTCCTTTCCCAAGCACAGAACTTGGAGAAAATGTTTTCAAGTGATGAATGGAATTCATCCCAATGGGCCCTCAAGCAAGATGGAAAAGACACCAAGAAAAGAATTAAAAGCTCTTCATTTTCAAAAAGAGCAGTAGAGGTTGTGGCAATTATTGAGCCACTTGTTAAGGTGCTACGGTTGGTTGATGGGGAAAAATTGGCCATGGGCTACATTTATGAAGCTACGGATCAAGCAAAGGAGCAGATAAAGGCAACATACAAAGATAGAGTGGCTAAGTATGGGCCTATTTGAGAGATTATTGATAGGAGATGGAACAATCAGCTCCATCGCCCTATACATGCAGCTGGGTATTTTTTTAACCCAAGGTATCAGTATAGAGAGCATATTGATCCAGATCCGACTGGGGAGGTAGCAGATGGATTGTATTCTTGCCTTGAGCGCGTGGTCCCAAATGAGGTGGACCAATTAGAAATACATCGACAGATCAACTCTTTCACCGCCGCCACAGGTACCTTTGCCAATAATGTTGCTAAGATTTCAAGAGACGATGACCAACCAGGTAAACATTTCCATTGTTTGATTAACTTATGTTTTTAAAGTTTAATCTTTAAACTGCAATTCTTAAATTGTAAATAGTAAATAGTAAATACTGCAATTCTTAGCCAAATTTACAATCGAAATTGTTGAATTAAGTTATTAACTACCTTGACTCTTCACATTTGCAGCACAATGGTGGAAGGCATTTGGCAACCATATTAAACTATTGCAAAGGTTTGCAATTCGGGTCCTGAGTCAAACCTGCAGCTCTTCTGGGTGTGAGCACAATTGGTCTTTATTTGAGCAGATTCACACAAAGAAGAGAAACCGTTTAGAGCAAAAACGACTAAACGATCTAGTCTTCGTGCAGTAAAACCTTCGACTTAGACGCAACCAATTGATGAGCAAAAGACCTGATACGGATCCCATTGTGTTGGATGATATAGATCCAAACTCAGATTGGGTAGTGGAGACCCAACCGCTAGAGTTTGGTGATGACATAGATGTTGAGTTGCAAGACTTGTTGGATGTTCCGTTGGGATGCAGATCCTTTATTGCCGATGCCATCAGTTCATACAGGTGTAGATGCTGAGAGAGCAGTGCCAGGCGTGGCGGGCACTAGCTGATCATGACCTTGTACTTATAGTCGTCGACGACGTCGACATTCAGCCAGTACCACTACTTCATTAGCAGATGACTTTGATCCTGAGGAGCCCGAGACTGAGCCAGATCATGATGCATTTGCTATTCCTTCTGGTTCTTCTTCTAGTTCTAGTTCTAGCAGTGGTGCTGAGTTTGATGATGATCATTGATGATGTATTATGTAGTTGATTATGTAGCATGTTTTTTGGACTCCCCAGGCCATATAGCCTTTACTATATAGGGCCTAGCCGCCTAGGCTTCATGGATTATGTATTTTGTTCTAGTATCCTAGATATGTTACATGTATTATCATTTATGTATTGCACAGAGTACTTACGACAGTTACAAACTCCAAATTACAGTACACTTTGTGCCATTTTGATATATTGACTCTTATATGGTATATACATGAGCAGATTTTGGTTATTTTGTCTTTAATGCTTTGGAATCATGGATTCTAATCTTGAAAATGTTGTTTTTTTTTAAAATTTAAATATTTGATGTATTTTTTAGCAAACCGATTCATTAAATTCAAATCGGCTGATTTATGACCGATTCATTACTGATTTCGATTCCGATTCCAAGTTGACCCTTGACCGATTCCGAGTCCGATTCCGATTTTTAAAACTATGGGTGTGAGTGAAAAACTCAGAAATTATTAGTCGTTTGTTCAACAACCAATAATAACCAAGGGAAAAAACACTCTAGGCTAGTTGGCTCGATGCTCAAGTCTGGGAAGCCAAGCCTTTTATAAAAAATTAAATGCTAGGACATTTTTTACAATTTCCCCAAGGGGGTATGAACATGTATTTACAAAAAAATAAAAAAAGGCTTAGCCAAAATTGGCTAAGTCTGGAGCACACTGAACTTCTGAACTCTGGAGATGAGCATTCATCATGCTCAATAACTGGCGGCTCAATAGGAAGCTCAACTATTGTACAAAATAGTTGATAACATAGGACTTGCATATCTTTAAGTTCAGCTTTGGGAGGTAACAAGGATAGAGCAAATGGTTAAGGTTGGGGGAGATGTTGTCACCCCATTTTTTTGGCCCTTATTTGTAAAGTGACATTATGATCATGTATAACAATGTCTAATGTGATGGCTTATATCTTATGACTATGTAATGTATCATTAAATAAGTTGGATAATGGGTTATATGATGGTTATACTTTGAAGGTAACCACCCTAATGCTATCCCCTATGTAGAAATAATCTACTAAGAAGGAATTCAATTGGCTGATTATACACGTATTTTGCTTATGCCTGTATGTTTTCACGTTTGTCGCTATGTCTGAATAATCATGTCAATGTTGGAAAATCAACATTTGCTTTAACAATTTTTTATCTCTAACCTATTGACATTGCCACACTCCATGAACTTGCCATTTTTAACCTGCCACAAACTTTTTGTCTTCAATTTCAGCTATGTGACTCACAGTTTCATCTTCATTCACCATGCTTATGCCCACTAGTTGTGCTTGTCCTAGCACATCTCTAATACTATTGTTAAAAATTTATGAGGAAAAAGATGATTGAGAAAAGAAACATAATCCTCAAATGATAATTTTATTAAAGATGAATTGCTTACATAATAGAGATTACTTATTGTTCAACATCCTCGTGTTGTAGTTCTAATTTCTGACCTATATATAACTAACATTATTTTATTACAAACATTAATACATTACACTATTATCGAAATTTCTTACGCTTCACCTCTTCACTTATTTTTATAGGTAAGACATCCGTCAGCCTTGGATGTATTTGAAGATATTACAAGGATGGCAGAAGGAAAACAAGTGGCTGTGTTTCTGGACTATGATGGAACACTTTCTCCAATTGTTGAAGATCCTGATCATGCATACATGTCTGATGAGGTATTGCGTTGAGTTTGCATTTGTCTAAAATAAATATTATTCCTTGAAGCTTTGAATAGTATATGATCTCGTTGGCAAATGGAACATGGTGTATGTGCATATTTTGTTACAAATTCTATTGATATAGGCATGCATTTTGTTTTTATGAGGTTAGATGAGGAATGCTCTAAAGGACGTGGCCAAACATTTTCCAACTGCAATTGTCACAGGGAGGTGCAGGGACAAGGTGAGGCTAAACAAGTTTTTGCATTTTGTTTTTTGAGTCCTTTCAGATATTTAATGACCAAATCTTTAGGAAAAGAGGTTTTATTCAAATATTATACATAGTTAAAGAAAGAACATAGAAGTTCTTTTGGATAGACATAATTTAATTATATAATAGGTAGTTAGTTTTGTAAATATATTCCTGTTAATATAAGACATATTTTTCAAAAGCAAAAACCATAAAATTGAAGGGAGTATTGGTTTATTTCTCATGTTAATGGCAGAAAATAGTAGTGGTTCTGAGGAAGCATTTCTTCTTATCAGCATGTTTTTATTTGTGGTGACTTTTCCCTTGGTTGTCTGATGTTGTACATGGCATCTGAAATATTGAATTGAGCAGGTGTTTGAATTTGTTCAACTTCCTGAACTTTATTATGCGGGCAGTCATGGGATGGATATTATGGGCCCAGCAGAAGCTTATGATAGCAGAAAGAAAGGTGGAACAACTTCTAAAGAAATAAAGGTAAATTCACCAGAATTGCAGATGTGCACAATAAATGTCAAGGTATCTGGTTTTCATTGTTTGTACAGGTGATAACCACGCAACATGAAATGAACTTGTTTATAGAAAATTTCGCTCTATAATAGCTATAAATAAAGAGAGTAATCAAATTCATCTCCATCCCACTGTCCAATATTGTGTCACCAATTACACAGGCTGCTTAAATAAGATCATAATCTTGAAGGTAGCCTACTGAATCACATTGCTTCCACGACTCCTAAAACTAAAATTATAGCGTGCTGAAACTAAAGCTTCTTATAAACACATACTGTAAGTATCATAGAATATCATCTTCTAGGGCAATCATATGGAACCAGGCCTTAACCCATATAACTCTTGCTGGAGTATATAAGCCTGGTTCTTTCTGAGTTTTTGGGGAGGTCCTGAATCCCTGATTGTTGAAATTTCTGTGTTATGACGTTTATTGCAAATTTAGAAATTTTACCTCACACCTGAGGTTTCCCAAATCTAATCCCTGTGAACTTCAGCTTTGGTAATCTATATCAATTTACAGCAGCAAACAACAGACACTATTTCACTTTACTTCAACCCAACACACTGGGCAACCTCAGGGAAAAGATACCAAACATATGCCAATAAGTTTTGGCCCTTAGGGCACACTTTTCAAAGCATATACGAGATCTGAAATCACTTTATTTACAACAGATTTACAGAAGTAAATCTGCCCTCTTATCTTCAAGATATATGTTCAATCACTTTAAACTTTCAGCACTTAAACATATCAAATCAGCATGAACAATAAGCTGTACTTATTCAAGATGACAATGACAGCTGAAATCAAATCTTCAGTTACACATGTATTGGACAGCTGGATATATATATATATATATATATATATATATATATACTGTGTTTTCCTTGACGTACCCATAACTTGTACAAATTTCGGAAATGAGAATGCTTGGAAACATGACTCCCCCAAAACGGGTATGTCAAGGAAAACACAGTATATATATTTATATAAATAGTTTTTTTAATAACGCATTATCTCAAAATAAAATAAGAATGAAAGGTTAATTTGTAGGTAGGTTTAGAAATGATTTAGAGGTTAATTTGTTTTCATTTTCCATAAACTAGGGGCTTTTAGATTTCCTATGGGTCCAAAGCCTGTCATGGGCCCTTGGAGGTTTCTCAGAAGTTTTCGAGTTTCTGCAAATTTCCGGTGCTGGTATGTGGGCATTTTAGGAGTTTCGTGCAACATATATATATATATATGATGTACATGTACATGTACACACCACAGCTCTATCACAAAGCTGGTACAATCCTTTGAACTCTCCAAAACTCTAGATAGAGAAAACCAAGAATACCCTAGCCATCACCAGAGATCCACAACAAACTAGCATCAACACTGGCAAGTCCTCTTTGGCTTCAACAACAAGCTCTCCACACCAGCACAACTGTCTTCCTTAGTGTTTGCAAACCCCAGCTATGTTGCAACTTGCATCACACAACTACATGGCAAGACAAGTCTAGTGCTAGCCACCAAGTTTACATGTCCATCCTAGGCTTTGAGTCAGTGTTGTCTCTCTTGGCCAAGACTTGCGTTTTTGTCCGAGACTTGTCGGGTCATGATTGGGTTGAGTACTCCCCCAAGACTTGCCTGACATACTTGCCCAGACTTTTGAGTTTGAATCAATGGCCAAAAATGCTCACATGTGCGATTTGACTTTTCAAAAATGTTTTGAAAGGAGTTTTAGGAGGGCAATGAAGCATTTGGGAGAATAGAAGCCTTTATGTTGTATGTGGCATAGTTCTATAAACAAGTTGACAGGTATTTTGTATCTGACATAGTTTGTGATATATGACATTCTGTTTCAAAATGTGGATCATTTAAAATTTATGGATGGAATCTTAAGATCATAGGTCATTAACAAGCATTGAGATAGATACATGCTAATACAATTGATTCGGACCTTGTATTTAGCCTTTAATTTCATGTGTATTTGCAAATCATAAATGTGATGAAAACTGATCATGATAGGTTTTTCAGCTGGCTTTGAATCAGTAATAATGTCCAAGTTATAGAACATGCAGGAAATAGCAGTCTAATTTTATTATTCTAATTGACTATAATTCTCAATTAAAGTAACCAGTGAGTTGTAAGTTTGTAACCAATATTGGAGGTATCTACATTTTCATTTTCTCACCTCTTCGACTACTATGAATGTTTAACATGTATTATTGTTTCTCAGCATATCTGTATCTCAACTAGATGACTTGCATCAATAAAAAACAGTATGCTTAGAAAGGTTCTATGATTATTTCAAGCCTAGTTTCTTATTTTTCTCATGATATGATCAAAACTAGTATATGTCCTTGCTTTAAAAAATGAAACATGATCTACACTATGCTGTGTTGAAGGTAATAATATTTTGCTCATTTGGAGGGATTTGCTTCTATGAACAAATCAGGGTTGACAACTGATGATTTGATTGTGTATTGAAATAGAATTTGGGAAATCCCCAAGTTGTCTAGCCTAGATTGAAAATGCCATTAGTATATTTTTTGTGCTCAAAATTTACTGTATTTTGAGTTTTTTTCCTGTTTTCGAGTCTTTGTCAAGCCTTTCCTAAGTTGTCAAGTCTTTCCTAAGTTGTAAAGTCTTATTGAGTCCTAGGGAAGCTGAATCTCTGTTGAGTCTGAGCGTGACAACATTAGTTTGAGTCTTGAAACCCATAGTCTTCAAGTCTCGCATCAACATTGTAGAAATTTCCATATCTAGGGCAATTAATGCAACTTCAGAAATTTCACCTCTTTCCTAGAGGTTTCCCAGATCTTAGCCTCATGAATTTTCAAACTCAGAGTTGTTATGACATATGATAAAACAACATCAACAATGGACTATTTCACATGTTAACAACCCAATCAACAAGGCTATGCAAGAGAAAAGATACCAAATGTGCACCAAGTTTCATCCTTCTAGGGAATTCTTATCATGCAAAAACCAGATATGAGAATCACTTTATAACAATAGAAAACCATGCTGTAAATTTTCCTTTCATAGGGCTAAACACTGCATGCAAAATATCAACTGATAACCACACACGAATATCTTTTACAGTATGAAACTGAGAAATAACTCACAACATCACATCTCAATATTGACACTATTATTTTGGATATGGAAACCCCCAGAAAAACCCAAGATGGGAAAACCGGTGCAGCAGTCAGATATAGATTTTATTATGAAAAAATATAGAACTTTTACAATCACTGCAAATTCACCCAAACCTGGCGAATGTAGTACCTGGCAGAGTCACTAGGCAAATCCCAACAAAACCTCAACACCCTCCTGTGTGAGTGTACGACCCAGCTGTATGAAGCTTGATGATCCTGCTGCTCGCTCCTCCGTCTTCTCAGTTAAATCTTCTGTTTGACTTTCTCTCCCTGTCTGTATCCTGTCTGTGTCGGAATACAAGTGTGTGTGTTCTCTCCACCAATTGATCTCTCTTTTATAACTTTAGGTAAAGCGAAAACCCTAATTTCACTCTCACTTTAACTAGTGGTAAAACAAAAACCCTAATTTCACTTTCACTTTAACTAGTGGTACACTAAAGTTAATTTAGATCACTTTAATTTATTTTCCAAAGTAAACTTAGGAAAAGTAAATTAAGTACAACTGGTTTCCTAATTTAAGTCTTCTACATGCAAGAACACATGCATGTAGGATGACCTTTCTTGTTGCTACTAGTTTAACACTCCCTCTCAATGAGGAAGGGATTCGGTAGCAACCCCAACTTATCCTTGAACTT
Organism: Pseudotsuga menziesii; assembly: GCA_001517045.1. NCBI lineage: Eukaryota > Viridiplantae > Streptophyta > Pinopsida > Pinales > Pinaceae > Pseudotsuga > Pseudotsuga menziesii. The sequence goes on from LPNX010954878.1 coordinate 484,642, forward strand.
CACAAAACTTTGTCTGCAAAGTGCCTTGGTGAAAATGTCCGCCACTTGCTCATCTGTCTGTACGTACTCTAACTGAATGGTTCCTCTTTGAACACAATCTCTCAAGAAGCGGTATCTGATGTCTATGTGTTTGCTCTGGTCATGGAACACTGGATTCTCAGATAGCCCGATGCCACTCTGATTGTCACAGTGAACTACTGTAGCCTCTAGCTCACACTCGAACAACCCTGCAAGTAACTTCCTCAGCCACATACCTTCACAAGTAGCCATGCTGGATGCCATGTACTCAGCCTTTGTCGAGCTTAATGCAACTGAATTCTGCTTCCTGCTGAACCAAGAGACAACCCCTGATCCAATGCTGAAACAACAACTTGAAGTACTCTTTCGGTCCTCTACACATCCTGCCCAGTCAGCATTTGTCAAACCTGCTAACTGTACACTCCCCCTGCGCTCATAAACCAATCCATACTCCACTGTACCTTTGATGTAGCGAAGTATGTGCTTCGCAACCGTCCGATACACTCTTCGAGGGTCCACCATGAATTGATTCAAAGAGTTGACTGCAAAGCTGATGTCCGGTCGAGTGTTGACCAGATACATAAGCGATCCGATAAGCTGATGATACAAGGTAGGATCTAATCCGTCTGATCCTAATGCATCAATCTTCCTCCAGTTGGTAACTAGAGGTATGGCCATAGGCTTGCAGTCCTCCATCCTGAATCTCTTCAGGATCTCTACTGCATATTTCCCCTGTCCAATGAAGAAGCATCCATCTCTCTGCCAAACCTCCAAGCCCAAAAAGTAATGCATCAACCCAAGGTCTTTCATCTCAAACTCTACTGCAAGGTTGGATTTACAGTCTCCAATCAGCCTCTCATCTCTTATCAAAAAAGATCATCCACATATAAGACCAGTATGAGAGGCACCTCACCTGTCAAGAAGTACAGGTTGTGGTCAGCCTCACTCCACTGAAATCCCATCTCCCGTAGATAGTTGTCAATCCTCGAGTACCATGCTCGAGGTGCCTGCTTGAGCCTGTAAAGAGCTCGATGCAGTCTGCATACATGCATCTCCCTGTTCTCCACATCAAACCCTTCCGGCTGCTCAATATACACCTCCTCCTCTATCACTCCGTTGAGGAAGGCAGTCTTTGTTGAAATTGTATCTTTGAAGGTCCTCCCATGTTTTTGGTGTGGGTGTGATGAGAGGACTTGAAAATTTTGTCCTTATGTATTTATGTAGCAAAGTGACGTTTATGTAAATAAAGTGAATGTGTTTTTATAACTTTAGAAAAGTGGGTCTCACTTAAAATGTATTTAATAATTAAAAGTGTTTTAATTATTAAAAGTGAGTTTAGTTGTGGACCCTTGATTTTGTAAAAAGATCTTCAACCCTACATTAGGTAGTTTTTGAAGATAGTTACAAAATCAAAGTATAAAAACAATGAGAAATGACAAATGAGTACATTCACCATCAAGAGAGGAAGATTGAAGACAAAGAAGAGGTCCCCAAGAAGAAAGGGCACATTTCCCAAGAACAAGAGCAGCATGCATCTCAAGGAAACCTAGAACAAATCCGTACAACAATCTGCCAAAGTTGTATAATAGCACGTGTGGGCACATTTCTCGAGGTAACTGTTAGTGCAATTATTGTAGACTGACAAAACCGTACAACAGGGGTTTTTCTGGCACGTGTGGGCACAGAAATCGAGGCAAAATTGAGTGTAGGCCATACGGTCCGTACAGCATGTGTGGGCAGCCGTACAGCAGGTCGTATAGTACTTTCTGGCACAGATTTCGTGGTAGTTTTGTTGCTGTTCTGTTTTGTGAAATTTTGTGAGTGAGGGTTTAAAAGAAACAGAATTTTATTGTAACAAATTTCCAAGTTTTACTCTTCTTAAAGAAAAATTTTCTTCTAGGGTTTTCCCCAAAGCAGTGGGGTTTTGCCTGGTCTTTTGACCAAAATTTATTTTGTCCATTTGCTTAAAATGTTTCAGTATATGGCAGAATTTTGAAGTGCATTTTCAGAAGTGTGGTTTTACTTTTCATTCAATTCAAGTTAAAGCCCTAGTTTCTGAAACTGTTTGATAGAATGTGTGAATGAACTATTTCATTTATTAAGTCAAGATTTTCTTCATGGTATCAGATCTCAGTTTAACAAAGTCATACTGAAAAAGAAGTTGAGCAGGTGTTCTCTGAGTTTCAGAAAATTGTTAGATATTTTCTTTAGTTAATTTTTGGTTGCAAGTTATTTTCCATGATGAACATTAGGTATCAGGATCGATTGGATGGAATGTCCAACTACATTCCATGGAAGGTACGAATTACTGCTGTTTTGAAAGAACTTAGGGTTTGGAGTTTTATTAACAGTGTCATGACTAAGCCAACAGATAAAGATGAGCTTGAGGAGTTTGAAGCTCATGAAGCCAAAGCCCAAAGAATTATCTTGGATGGGGTTAAAGACCATCTCATACCACATTCAGCAGATAAGAAAACCGCTAAAGATATGTGGGACACTTTGACCAAGTTGTTCGAAGCAAAGAATGAAAATAGGAAGATGGCCCTAAAAGACAAGCTACATAGCATTAAAATGAAAAGCGATGAAGGTGTAGCCTCTTACTTGACTCGTGTTACACAAGTTAAGGACAAGTTGTCAGCAGTAGGAGAAACCATTCCTGATTCAGAATTGGAGAGGATAGCCCTGAAGGGCTTCACCAAGAAGTGGGAGGTTTTTGTGAAGTGTATTGTGGGCAGAGAAACTCTTCCAAGTTGGTCTAGATTATGGGATGACTTCACCCAAGAAGAAATCCGAGATGGGGCATAGGTTGGCCAAACTAGTGAGGATGCTGAGCAAAACTTGGCACTTGCAGCAAACTCCAAGAATAAGAAGAAGAAAGATCTAAGTCAGATCAAATGCTTTCATTGTGGCAAGTCGGGACACTATGCCACAAAATGTCCCGAGAAAAATATTGTGAAGACTGAAAGAGATGTTGTAGAAGAGTTTGCTACAAAGTTTGAGCAAGAGTTTTCTCTTGTCTCAATTGATTTTAGCATAGGGAGTTCCATATTTGAGCATGTCTGGGTTGTTGACAGCGGTGCAACCAGACATATGACTGGGGTCTATGACTCTTTTCAGTTGATTACAATGCTGGAGCTGGGACACTTCATTCAGACATACATTGATAGTCCTCAGATTGCTATTCAAGGGGTTGGAACAGTCAGGTTCCAACTAGACCTTAGAGAGGTCCTGGAAGTACACGGAGTTTTATTTGTACATGGGATGAGAGTGAGCAAACTCTCAGTTTCATCATTTGAGGATGATGGCTTTGGGATGATGATCAGGTCTGGTTATATCTTCCTGTATCGGAGGGATGAACTAGCTGGCACCACCATCTTGTTGGGAGATCGTAGGGACATATTATATGTTCTGGGAGGACATGTTATACGAGCAGGAGCAGGAGGATGGCTTTCAGAGTCAGAGGATGATGATGTTGCATTCGATAGAGATGAGGCGAGTGACTCTCTCCTGAGCATTGGTAGAAGACTCAGCCAGTCAAGTGATGGTGAAGTTGAGCAGGATGATGGGACTCAGGTTGAGTCTTAGATGTCAGAGTTCTAGTTCGGGATCGAGCATTTGTTTTCGAGGTTGATTCCAGAGCAGGAGGGAGCTGTTGCAGGAGTCCAAGGTGAAGACAATGATCTGGACCTTCCTCTTTAGGAGGGAGTGTTGAAATTGTATCTCTGAAGGTCCTCCCATGTTTTTGGCGTGGGTGTGATGAGAGGACTTGAAAATTTTGTCCTTATGTATTTATGTAGCAAAGTGACGTTTATGTAAATAAAGTGAATGTGTTTTTATAACTTTAGAAAAGTGGGTCTCACTTAAAATGTATTTAATAATTAAAAGTTTTTTAATTATTAAAAGTGAGTTTAGCTGTGGACCCTTGATTTTGTAAAAAGATCTTCAACCCTAGATTAGGTAGCTATTGAAGATAGTTACAAAATCAAAGTATAAAAACAATGAGAAAGGACAAATGAGTACATTCACCATCAAGAGAGGAAGAGAGGAAGATTGAAGACAAAGAAAAGGTCCCCAAGAAGAAAGGGCACATTTCCCAAGAACAAGAGCAGCATGCATCCCAAGGTAGCCTAGAACAAATCCGTACAGCAATCTGTCAGAGCCGTACAACAGCACGTGTGGGCACATTTCTCGAGGTAACTGTTGGTGCATTTATTGCAGACTGACAGAACCATACAACAGGGGTTTTTCAGGCATGTGTGGGCACAAAAATCGAGGCAGAATTGAGTGCAGTCCGTACAACACGTGTGGAAATCCGTACAACACTTTCTGGCATAGATTTCGAGGTAGTTTTGCTGTTGTTTTGTTTTGTGAAATTTTGTCAGTGAGGGTTTAAAAGAAACAAAAGTTTATTGTAACAAATTTCTGAGTTTTACTCTTCTTAAAGAAAATTTTTCTTCTAGGGTTTTTCCCAAAGCAGTGTGGTTTTGCCCGATGTTTTGACCAAAATTTATTGTGTCCATTTGCTTAAAATGTTTCAGTATATGGCATAATTTTGAAGTGCATTTTCAGAAGTGTGGTTTTACTTTTCATTCAATTCAAGTTAAATCCCTAGTTTCTGAAACTGTTTGACAGAATGTGTGAATGAACTATTTCATTTATTAAGTCAAGATTTTCTTCAGTCTTGACGTCCATTTGATGGACACACCAACCCATCCCATCTGCTAGTGAGATAATGGTCCGAATGGAAGAATACCTGGAAATAGTGGCGAAGGTCTCCTCATAATCAATACCCTCCTTCTATGAAAATCCCTTTGCCACGAAGCGCGCCTTGTACTTCTCTACGCTTTCTTTTGTTGCATGCTTCACCTTGTAGATCCATCTGGATCCCACCACCTTTTTCCCTTGTGGCCTTGGCACAACCTCCCATACCTGTTTTTTCATAATGGAGTCATACTCCTCAACCATAGCTTCCTGCCACACATCATGTTATGCAGCCTCCCCGAAGCTGGAAGGTTTAGAGTTAATCAACTTTGTCATTAATGCCATATAACTAATCCTCTCTGGTGGTACACTCCGTCTAAAATATGTTTGTGGAGGATCTACATGCCTGGAATCCTGCACTGTGGATCTAAACCACTTAGGCCTTGGCCTAGTGTCAACCTGCTGCGGCTGCTGGTTATTCGTCTCCTGCTGCAGCTCATCCTTCAAGTCAATGACTGAAGGATCCTGTCCACCTGACTCCCTTTGACCACTAGAACCTGTGCTCTGTGTCTGTACCTATACTTGTACCTCTGGCTCCTCCAACTTGACTCCTGACTCTTGTGCTGGCTGCTGCTCTGTTGGTAAGTCCAGAGATCTCCGCAAGGCCTTGTCCTCATCGAACTGGACATCCCTGCTCACAATGATCCTTCTGCGAGCAGGAATGTAAACTTTATATGCCTTCGAAATCTCGCTGTAACCAACAAGTAACCCCTTCTCTTTAGAAGGGTCCAGCTTCTTCCTATTGTCCGCATGAACATGACAATAGCAGACACTGCCAAATATGCGAATGTGACTCACATTTGGCCTAGTGCCTGTGAAGACCTCCTCCGGTGTCTTCCTCCCCAAGGTTGTGTGGGGACACCTGTTCTGAATGTATACTGGAGTCTTGTATGCCTCGACCGAGAGGAATAGTGGTAATCCCTGATCAAATAGCATGGCCTTGGCTGCGCCAACCATAGTCCTATTCTTTCGCTCTGCAACTCCATTTTGCTGTGGGGTATGGAGCACAATGTGCTATTTCTTGATCCCCTCAGCTGAACAATACTCCATGAACTCATTGGAAGTGTACTCACCCCCGTTGTCTGTCCTCAACACCCGAATCTTTTTTCCTGTTTGGTTCTCCACAAGAGTCTTGAACTCTCGAAACCTCTCAAAGACCTCTGACTTGGCCTTCAGGAAATAGATCCAGGTTTTCCTGGAATAGTCATCAGAAGGTTACGTAGTAACTGTAACCACTGAACGAATGGACACTCATAGGTCCACATACATTCGAATTCACCAAGTCCAGGGGCTCCTTAGACTTGTGCTCACTTTGTGGGAAAGGCTTCCTGATGTTCTTCCCCAAAGCACAACCCTTGCAGTGGTTATGCTTTTCCTCTTGTACCTGAATAACTCCAATGACTGCCTGTCTCAAATGCTTCAGTGCTCCATGGTGTAAGTGTGCCATCCTCCTATGCCACAACTCACCTTGACTGCTGTTGCTGCTGCTGACTGGAGCCTTTGCAGGCTCAAAGTGTAATCCGTACACTTTCTTGCTCCTTTTGCCAATCACCCGATCCAAGCTCCTATCTGACCCCTTGGGCCTGATACACACTCTATGGTCTTGAAACTTCACTTGATATCCCTTGTCCTCCAGAGTGGAGACTGATATAAGGTTCTTGGTTAGTCCTGGAACATATAACACATCAACAAAATTGAGGGGTTTGCCAGACTCCCTCTCAAATAAAACAGTGCCAACTCCCTACGCCTGATATCGCGCATCATCACCTAGCTCAACGTGGATCCTTGTTCCACCCTCCTGCAAGTCTTTGAAGAATCTCTTTTGTCCAGTCATGTGACTAGATGCTCCACAGTCAATGTCCCATATGCTGTTCATTGTGGTGCTTGCCATGCAAGCTATCAAACAAAACTCCTGATTGAAGTTCTTGTTGAACTCATCCACCTCTGCAGATCCAGCCATCTGAGTGTTACTCTTCTTCCTGTCTGGGCACTGGGAGGCAAAGTGTCCCTTCTTGTGGTAGATAAAACACTTAACCTTTGACACATCAAGGTTCTTCTTACCATCCTTCTTCATCTTTGCCTTCCCCTTGCTCTTCCCTGTAAGGGCTAGAGCCTCCTCATCCACAATCTGTGGGGCATTGTTGGATGAGCCTGATCCTTGACCCATGCGGGTCTCCTTCTGCACAAACTCATCCCATAGTCTCTGCCAATCAGGGAGCTTCTCCCTAGCCACAACACCTTTGACAAGGTGTCCCATGGCTTAGAGAAGCCATTGAGGGCTATCCGAACTAGCTCCTCCTCATCAGTTTTAGAGCCAACAGCTCCAAGCTCATCCCTAATCTGTGTGAGCCTCATGAGATAAGGCACCACTTCTTCTCCCTTGGTCATCTTGGTGTTGCGCATCCTCTCTTGTAACACCATCCTTCGGTTCTCGTTCTTGCTCCAGTATAGACTATCCAAATCCTTCCGCATCTCCAATGCGGTCTTCTTACCAGAAAGGTGAGGGACTATATGGTCCTTCACTCCATCCATGATAATCAACATGTCTCTGGAATCAAATTTCTTCCAAGCCATCAGATCTGCCGGATCTGTGGGTGCAACTTTTGTGAAGTCAATGTGCTCCTCAGCATCACTGACGTATAGGATCCTTGTGATCTTCTCTTTCCATGTAGGAAAGTTCTGAGCACCCTGGAGTCTATCCTCAACTCTCTATTGCATGCCATAGTGAAGTGTACATGTCAAACCCTAGATCTGGAAGTCTAGGTTTGTGTCTTCCTATAGATCTGCCCTTGATCTATCACTGCTGCTGCAAATCTCTCAGCTTTAGCTCACCAGAGCTCAGATACCCTATAAATTTTCCTTTAATATTCAACTAGGGCTAAACAGTGCATGCAAAATATCAACTGATAACCACACATGAATATCTTTTACAGTATCCAGCGGAATATAGAACTGAGAAATAACTCACATCACATCACAATATTGACACTATTATTTTGGGTATGGAAACCCCGGAAAAACTCAAGATGGGAAAACCGGTGCAGCAGTCATATATAGATTTTATTATGAAAAAATATGGAACTTTTACAATCACTGCAAATTCACCCAAACCTGGCGAATGCAGTACCTGGCAGAATCACTGGGCAAATCCTAGCTAAACCTCAACACCCTCCTGTGTGAGTGTATGGCCCAATTGTACGAAGCTCGATGATCCTGCTGCTCGCTTCTCCGTCTTCTCAGCTAAATCCTCTGTCTGACTTTCTCTCCCTGTCTGTATCCTGTCTCCGTAGGAATACAAGTGTGTGTGTTCTCTCCACCAATTGATCTCTCTTTTATAACTTTAGGTAAAGCAAAAACCCTAATTTCACTTTCACTTTAACTAGTGGTAAAGCAAAAACCCTAATTTCACTTTCACTTTAACTAGTGGTAAAGCAAAAACCCTAATTTCACTTTCACTTTAACTAGTCGTCCACTAAAGTTAATTTAGATCACTTTAATTTATTTTCCAAAGTAAACTTAAGAAAAGTAAATTAAATACACTTGGTTTCCTAATTTAAGTCTTTTGCATGCAAGAACACATGCATGCAGGAAGACCTTCCTTGTTGCTACTAGTTTAACACATGCAAGGTGTTAGCTCCACTTTCCATATCTTTTGCTGGGGTAGAAATCCTAGTGCTACAACAAGAGTCTCAAGAACCATCATCACCTCCAACATCATGTGTTTATCTAGGGTTTATATGCATAGCTCAAACCTTAGTCATCATAAGAGAAAACACTGGCATCACACTAAGAGTAATTTCTCCATGAACATCCTTGTCTTCTCCCAGGGTTTCCTCATTATCCTTATCGTCATGCACCTAGGGTTTTTTCATGAAGCCTAATGTCTCCAATATGAGTACAAGTAGGTGAGGGAGGCTAACATAAAATAAAGACATGTGTCCATACAAGTAACTAACAAGGAATAATTGGAGTGCTCTACAATACAAGGATATACATGTGTTAAACTAGGTGTTACCCAACCCCCAAAGTGAAACCCTCTCCAAGCATGATCCTCCTTGGGCTCAATGCCCCTCCAAGATGGTGCCTTCTCCAATAAGATGTTAGTCCAACACTTCCTCCTTCATGATGGTCCTCTATCCGAGTGTCCTCATGCAATGCACTCTTCCTCTAATTATGTGCCGCATGCCCTCTTGTGCCAAATGCTATTCCCATCATTCATGTGTGCCAATGTGGTCACAAGACTCCAATGCTCCTCCTTAACATGTGTTATAGTCCATCACCATCTTTGATGAAGTATGCTCCTCAACCTAGGTGTCCTTAAGGCAAGTTTCCAACCTCCAAGGTATATATCACATGGTCCCAAGATCCATGGGCTAAGTTCCCTCCTCCAAGTGCCCAACATTCCTCCTTCTAGGTAGGTACCTCCCTTGGTCGAGCAATTGACTCCTTAATTGTGTGCACTTGATGGGTTAGTCATCATGCTGATCAAGGTAACGACCTCCTAGGTAAATGGCACCAAGCGAATTCCCTAACAAGGTCAATTATCCATATGTCAATGAAGCATTGCCAAGGGGCTATGAAACCCAACACTCTCGTAGCAAGGTGAAAGTAGTTTTAGAGCAACCCTAAAAGCTAACACTCCCTCTTTATCTGAAATGCCACTTAAATTTATTAAATATTCATAACTAAAAAAGTACCAAGTATGATGCATAATAATATGATTATTAAGAAATATAAACTGTATCAATGCATTTTGAATTATGGTTTTATATCTACCTAAATGTCTGTTTGGAATATCTCTTGAAAGAGAATTTTGTACTCTAGTTTGTATTGATATCAGATATCTTTAATGAAAAAGATGTGTATTTCTATATATTCTCAATGAGAAGAAGAATAATATATTTTTTCTTGATGGGATGCTTTTTGTACTAAGTTTGTTCCCTTGAATAAGATCCTCGATATCAAACTGATTTTCACGTTCTTTTGGATACAGGGAAAAGTCGTTTCTTATCAACCTCCTAGTGAATATCTTCCCTTGATGGATGAGGTTTGCACTGAAACCTTTTTGGTTAATAGAGTTAAAGTTATCAATGTAGACTACTTTACATTAAGAACATTAGACATTTTCACTTTATCATTATCTATTTTCTATAAAAAACAACATACATAAGGAAAACATTAATGTTCAGATAGGAGCTTACAATCAACATTTATGAATTTAGTTTAATGTTTTGTTAACAAATTAATGTCTTTAGTCTCTTTTTTACTGGGATCATTTGTTCTATATGCTATAGGTTTGTCAAGCATTGAAGGAGAGAGCCAAATTCTACAAGGGTGCAAGGGTTGAACATAATAAATATTGTGTTACTGTACACTTTCGTTGTGTCAAGGAAGAAGTAAGTATGATCTTATATGGACTAATTTATCTGCCTATATTAAGTACTTATAATTATAGTGTGAAACAGTCTACATCACTTAGTGAACGTGACTAACAAAAGTTCATTACTAAAGAAACATCCAATGTAAATAGGACAAATATTCCATAAATGAACTAGCATATAATAAATGGACAAGGAATAAGATATATGAACATGTGGTGGTGTACTTATAGCATTGACTGGTCACAATAGTAAATCATGTCCTTCCAATATGTCATGTCTTTTAGATAGGATGCGTCCTTTCATTAGTCTTTAATTGTTAATTATTATTTATTATTATCATCATCATTATTTATTATTATTATTATTTATTTGTTGTTATTATGTATGTTACATTGCCTTCCCCTTTAAAAATGCTTTATCTTCAAAGCATGCAAAAGTTATGTCTTTGTTATTGCTTTTCAACCTTGTCCCTAAGGTCTTGGTTTTCTGACTGTGCCTCTTTTATTCTTTTGATTTGCTCAAGCAACCTCGTATTAAGGTTCCTTAAGCTAGCAACTTCTTGATCTTTCTATGATAACTTCTTGTTGAATTCCTTCACAAGATCTTGATTCTCTTGTTCTAACTTTTGAAAACACCACTTCTTCTCCTTGGACTTCATGATTTTTGCAAGTAGTTTTTGGTTATGATTAGGTGAGAAATCTCTTTGTCTTTTTCAGTGATGACCCTGTCGCATTCTTTTCGTCGATCTTGCAACCTTTGTATTGACTTCTAGCTATCTTGAAAGATCACTTCTAATACATCTTTGAAGTCTTCATATGATGGATTTTTTGAATGACTTCATTCACATTGCAATGTCCTGCAATGTGATTTTCTTCTTCTTATAAGACAATGTGAAAAACTGTTTCCTTGTGTTGAATGTAAATGCCCATTGTATCCATCTAGGTTGAACCTATAATTATATCAACTGTTTCTTAATACATTGATAAGACATTGAATTGAGCTATGAATTTGTAATCATCAATAGATAGTTGTAAGTTCTTAATTTCATATTTCTCATCGAAAAACCCGTGTCATGTTCAATCATATTTGGTTCTAGAACCTTTGATTGATTCACCCAGTCAACGTTAATGTGGTTTTCTTGGTGGTTGAGAAAGTAGTGATGCTGATATCCCTCTCTTGAATAATCCTATCAACCTTTAGTAAGGCATCCATGTATTTTTCACCACAAGACTCCATTTAGTTTCGTTCTAAGTTGCCAGGAAACTTGGGTACGGGGATGGGTGTGGGGATGGGGACGCCCCTTTTTGAAACAACGGACTTGGGTACGTTAGGAGTACTATATATATATTATAATACATATGAAATTTAAATCATTTTCACTGTACATATATATTCATGTGCATCCATGTGAATCCAAACCATTATACACAAATATGCAACGTTTCTCATGCATATAGCTAGGGTGCATACAACTAAAAACACATAAAGTGCAATCCATATCTGACCCAAAATACATAAACAAAGAGGCTAAATGGCCTATAGAGTCCAAAAAACTTCATGCTACAACAAATAATTACATATCAAAATCCTTGCCTATATTGACATCCTATTCATCAATAACACCTTATGTCCCCCTCCAGGCTCTAGCCCCTGCCTCTACCTTGAATCTCGAAGTTAGTCCTCCAAGGACATTAGTCAACACCCTACAGTTTTGGTGAAACTTCCTAGTAATCTTAAAGTAAGGTAGAAACAACTTCTCGTGCTTAATAAGTGATTTTGCTTGAGTGAAGGGTACATTTTTGTTAAGGTCATGACAAATGAGTTCAACAATAAGCACCGCCAACATCAATGTACACAGAGAGGTTGATGTGCTTGATTAAATGCGAATCTCGTACCCTCATCCATGGTAGAATCAATGGAAACGTTGCAATCCTGTAAAGTTTGTTGAATTTAGAATGAGATCTAAAATTCTACTTTTGCATATGAAGTGCAATGAGGTTCGAACCATTCTCAAACGTTCGAACCATTCTCAAACATTTTGAAACAATTAATGGTAATGTTAAAAATTTAGATAAAAGGATAGAGAATGAAAGATAAGGAGAATTTCACTTTTACTTTAAGAATTAAATATTACCATTTATTATTACTGGTTTTAATGTCACTTGTACAAAACTAGCTAGGCTTGTACCAAATTGGTACTTCAAAATAGGGGTACCTTGTACAAAACTAGTCCCTGGGCATCCCCAAAACAGGGGTACCCTGTTCAAAACTAGTCCCTGGCTTCCCCAGGCATCCCTAAAACAAGCGTACTCCATCCCCTCTGCAATCAAATTCCCTTGAATCCGTGAGAAGCATCTCGGGTACTTTGGTCAAGTTTCGGGTACAACAAGGTGCGTGGGTATAGGGTATCTGGTAAGTGGGTACGGGTATCCATACACTACCCCTGGGTACAGATACCCATGCTACTTAGTTTTCGTGAGAGTCCTCGTAAGAAATACTTTGATATCCTCTTTTTGACTTTTTGACTTTTTTCTTTACCCTTTCTCTTAAAGTAAGGTGTTCAAAGCAGGTTCTCAAAGATGGGCTCTCAAAGCAGCCTCCCTAGGTGCCAGAGGGTTATATTTTCAATGAATATTGGCTGATAGTATTAATGTATATCATCCTTGATGGTTCTTTTTTCGATATAGTACATGTTACGTCCCCACTCGTCAATCTAGTGCGATGGAGAGGATGCGACGCTATAACCGGGCATCTAGCCCCATGAACATAAGCAAAATGCATTGGAGGTAAAAGACATATGCAAATGTATAATACAAGAAAATACAATGGAAGTTGACTTTTTGACTTTTTTCTTTACCCTTTCTCTTAAAGTAAGGTGTTCAAAGCAGGTTCTCAAAGATGGGCTCTCAAAGCAGGATCCCCAGGTGCTAGAGGGTTATATTTTAAGTGAATATTGGTTGATAGTATTAATATATATCATCCCAGATAGTTATTTTTTCGATACAGTACATGTCACGTCCCCTCTTGTCAATCTAGTGCGATGGAGAGGACACGACGCTATAACCGGGCATCTAGCCCCATGAACATAAGCAAAATGCATTGGAGGTAAAAGACATGTAAATGTATAATATAGGAAAATTCAACGGAAGTAAATCTCTAATTGAACCTCTAGCAAGCATTCAATACATTCATAATAATTCTTAAAACAAATACATTGCAGAATTAACACAAGAGAGTACTTATCTTGAAAATGAGCTGCCCCGAGCAACTAGTTATGCCGTTGCAACGTTCCACCCAACCAGAGGCCAGTTGTGCTTATCAATCTCTCAACACAACTGCCACCCCCGAGTTGGGCATGATTTATACAAGGAAAAAAGGAACAACAGACTCACACATAGCCAAATACATAGCAAGGTTCAGCCAAGCCAATCCACAAATGGGTTTATCAGGCTACTAAGGCAGTGGAAAGGGAGAATTGCTAAGCTAGTGAATTCAACCACAGAGCTATGGATACCTCTACAAGACCTATTTAGATTCCCCCCCACAATACCTACACACTCGACACAAGGAATTATTCCCTTCACTGCTACACAGTTCCTCAGGCCATACCTTCCATTCTAGTGTCCTCCAGGGTGTGCATAGAAGAGTAGCCAACCCCTTTTGATCTTTTGTGAGGTTCCTCTCTTCACTAGGTTTATCAAGCCAATTCTGGTCCTCTTCCACTCCTAATTCTTACTTACAGTTCAGACCAAAACAATGATGCACATAACAACAAAACACAAGTGTTGGGTATGAAGAAAAACGTTTTGGCTGTGGGATGCCCAAGATGGGGTTTCCATTAGTCTCATAAGTCGGGGCAACCAAAAACGAAAATGGTAGATAAGGAATCAACCTTAGGAGAGCAAATTCGATCTCAGAAAATGTTTATGGGCCTTACAGGGGCATAAATGACCTCTATAAACCCCCAAATCGTGAATATCTTCTTCCCATCCACTGTGCAACACCAAAAACGGATTTCTAGTTGTAGAAAAATGAAGAAAATGCAAAAAAAAGTGAAGAAAACGCCGAACTAGCTCCAGTTGCGTGAGGAAGTGAAAATCATGGGTGAGGAATGGATTGGGCACACATTTCTGGGTGTTTTCTTGCCCCGTCAGCTTAAATATGATTTCCCAGAATTCATGGCTTGCCATACACGAAATTGGTTGCCATACCTCTCCATTCCCAATGCATTAAATGCCTCAACCAACTCTTGAAAGAATTAAATGATTGGATGCATAAGTCAAAATGGGTAGTTGCGGATTTATGGGTTCTCTCATTGGCATTTGGTTTAACACTATTGGCTCAAGGGTTTGAATAATTTCTCTCCCTATTCCTTGTGAAAATCATGCCCCCATCTCTTGTTGCATTGCATAGCGAGTTGTGGGTATTTTATTAAATTGCATATTCACATGATGTCTCAATTTATATTGAGCCTGGCTAGCACGAGAAGCATAGGCATCGATTTTGTCGATACATAAAATGCTAAATTGATGGCGGGGCCTTGGCCTTGAGCTTCTCATCATGATTTAATAACGATATTTACATCATGTACAATTTTAATGCAATAGGGTCAAAATAAGGATATTACAATATATTTTATTATTTTATTTAGGAGCGTATTACAGGTGTATTTGATATTTGATGGATTAGGCAGGTGTGGATCTATCAATCCAGACAGCTTTCTGATGGATCCTCTTGGTACACCGTGATATATATATTTTTTGCGGGCATTGGAAGTTGTTTTGATATGGCTGTTATGGATTTTGGGCTGCGGGGTCTAGATTGGTGATTTTCAATGCTATCATACTCTACTTTTTTTTGTATCAACAGCTTGTTGATGTGTAAGGAATTCTACTATACTACTTTCTGTTTTAGGCCTGTGGGCCATTATATGTATGTTTTTATATTCTTGACTGTAGTTTTTGGTATTGCTCCATTGCTTCAGGCTATTTGATGGTCGGTTGTCTTTTCGATATTTTGACTCTATAGTAACTCTCTGTGAGTGGTTCGGGTTTGTAGTATCGATTGGTTTTCCACTGTTTGTTTCTTTTGCAGAGTTTGGGTCTTTGGCAAGGTTATATCACCTGTTGCCATGCTTGTTCAAGCCTCCAGATCTAGCCATTTCATCTCCCGATCTACTTTATTGCATCCACTTTATCCATTATTGCATAAACCATAGGTGGATCTAATTAGGGTTTCCTTCATTTTGGTTAGATCTCTCTAGATCTACTTTACTAAACTCCTTGTGGTACATTTTTAATGAAGTTGGGTAATTTTCCTTATCATTAAGCCTCCCCAACTTTTCCCTCACCTTCTCTACCACGTCTATTCTCTAGATCTAGATTCTCTTACTCATTATTCACCTCTTTCATTCATTGCATACCCCTTAGAGTGTCTTGAGTAGGTGTGCTATCCCTCATAGGCTAGTAGGGTCTCCCCCTTGATCATTCTCCGGATTGATTTAAGCGACAAGAGCCCGTCCGATGTGACAACTACCCTTCAATCCGTAGTGGACGAGGCCCTTGCGGTGTCATCGATTAGCTACCTTACCTCTACTGTCCTAGATAGGATACCTTTAGTGGATAGCTTCACTCTGTGTGATAACATGCCTTAATGAAGGAGTTGGGAATTGAGGTGACAGTGGGTCCTCGACTCGTAGGTTGCCCCCAAAGACACGCCGAGTGGGTTGGAGACTTCTCCATGTTTGAAGGTTTATATTAGGTGGCAATTGTTGGCATTCACCTTACACTCTTACATACAATTTTGGAGGTGGTGAAGTTTAGCATGGACTAGGTGTTGTCTAAGCTATCCTAGTTAGCTTAAGATCTAAGAAACTAGATTCGTCCTGGAGGCCCCCCGTGTCTCGTGGGGATCGAATCGGACACGATTTGAATCGGATTCGTGCCTGATTCGTCTTTCAGGCGAATCCGAAAATATGACACGAAAAAAAATGAGTTGGACACGAAATTGCAGCGTGTCCCGAAAACAGGACACGAATCCCGAAAACAGGACACGTAAACGGCGGAAAAAGACTGCCAGGTTTGTTTTAAGTCAATTTTTTACCTTTCTTTTTGTCATTTGCAAGGAAGCAATTGGTTGAGAGTGAGTTTTATGTGCAGGTGAAGGAGTTTTGAAGGATATTTGAAGGCTATCCATTGTTTCCAAGTGATTCCAAGTGCATTCCAGTGGATTTGTGGAGAGGATTGCAAGCTCAACCATCACACAAGAAAAGGAATGTCTCAATCAGCTAGGGCAGGAGGTAGGGGTCAAAGGAAAGGGAGAAATGCACCATCTAGGGCCTCCCCTCCTATTCCACCAAGCACAACCGGTTCTCCTCCTCCGTCAAGTGCTCCATCGGCTACTAGTGGAGCTCATGCTCCATTTAACCCTGTTTTAGCAAGACAACAAGCCCAAGAAAAAAAAAACCCTTTGTGGAAGTATGTGACAAGGAAAGATGGGCACGGCCCAAAGCTTGGTGGGGGAGGCAATGTGTCTTGGAGATGCAATTTTTGCAACCATGAGTTCATGAGCACATATTTCTGGGTTAAGGGCCATTTGTTGGCCCTTCCTTCTTGTGGGGTTTCTTCA
Organism: Pseudotsuga menziesii; assembly: GCA_001517045.1. Lineage (NCBI taxonomy): Eukaryota > Viridiplantae > Streptophyta > Pinopsida > Pinales > Pinaceae > Pseudotsuga > Pseudotsuga menziesii. The sequence goes on from LPNX010954878.1 coordinate 501,429, forward strand.
TGCAAAGCGGTGACTGTTAACCAAAGGAGGGATATGGAAAGAGAGGATCATGTTGGCTTAGGGAAGGTGGCAGCAGCAAGCAAGAAAAAAGAGGAT